>JAWRVZ010000567.1:0-127122 GCA_037043235.1 Rhodeus uyekii
TGTGATGGCCGCTGACGGGACCACACAGTAATGGTATTTCAATCCTACATGCATGCATACATCGCTTTTGTTTAGTTGGTTTGTTACAGACTATATTATGTTTTATAATAACGACAGACACAGATTTGGTTTGTTTTCATTTATTTATTGCATACAAGTGATTAGTTTGAAAGCATATTTAATTAGTTTGAAAAGCATGTTTACTCTTTATTTTGTAGTATGTTTAAGACTTATTTCTTTGAGTTTAAGTTACCTGTGATGAGAGTGGAGGTCTGCTGCTACCGGGACTTGCTGTTGCTGTTGGGAGATCCATCCCAATAAAGGACCGGCTGGCGACTTTTGCCGTGCCTTTGTTCCACTGGGCTAATCCATTCAGGAAATAAGCCAGGGGTGTGTGTGTGAGAAATGGTCTTGTCCTTTGAGTATATAAGATGCCCAGGTGTAACAATTAGGAGGTCAGGTCATGTTTTATTTTTTGATTTAAATTTGTTTTTTTTGGTTATTTGTCTCTTTATTTTCATTTAGTTATGAAGTTATTTTCTTTGTAATTTTGATTGGTTATTTTGTATCAAATAAATATGATTTTGTTGTTTGGAAATCCTGTGTTCCTCGCCTTGGATTGCTTGGTCCCTCACAGATGGTGTCAGAAGTGGGATCAATAGAGGACGCAGGTTTCCAATTGTTTTTTTTCTATTTCACCTTTTTTTTTTTTTTTTTTTTTTTTTTTTGACTTTCGGACATTGGGGTGAGCCATGAGTCGGACTGGGAGAAAGGGGACCCAAAGGACAGGCCAGGAAGAAAAGGTGGAAATAGTGGAGGATGGTGTGGAAGTTGCTGCAGAGGAGTTTGAAGGTCGGGAGCCCACACTTGCAGACCTGACAAATTTGTTTCGAGCACACATGATACAAATGGATGCTCGTGAGTCGGTGAGAGTCCAAGAGCTAAAGGAACAAGAACGATGATTCAAAACATTGCAGCATCAGTTTGGCCTGCTTCAGATGGAGGTGCAAGCTCGCACAACCCCAAGTCCTGATCTACACTCAGTGAATGTATGTCCTGGGGAGATGCAGGAGAGGGACTCTGATTCTTGTCGAGCACTATCTAAAGAAAGTGAAGGAGGACTTAATCCAATGGACCACCATAGAGGTCAGTCCATGTTTAAAGAGCCGAAATTAGAAAAATTAAGTGACTCTGATGACATAGAACACTTCTTGATAACATTTGAAAGGATTGCTACAGTGTGTTGTTGGCCCAAGTCTGACTGGGGTTTCCATCTAATCCCGCTCCTGACTGGCAAAGCTCGGGCAGCCTATGTACTTATGGACATTGATGAGTCCCTTATTTATGATAATGTGAAGTCTGCTATTCTGTGCAAGTATGACATTAATCCAGAAACCTACCGACAAAGATTTCGTTCTCTGGAAGTTGACTCATCTGAGAGTCCCAAAGAGTTGTATGCTAGGCTGAAGGAGCTCTATGGGAAATGGATTCGACCTAAAGGTAAAACGGTTGAGGAAATTGGAGAAATAATTATTCTTGAACAGTATCTTCGAATGCTTTCTCCCGAGCTCCAGGTATGGATACGTGAGCGGGGCCCTGAAACTGCTTCCGAAGCTGCATCATTGGCGGACGTATTTGTGTCAGCTCGGGGAAGGAACCAGTCATGGAGTTGGCAGGGTGGTAGAGAGCCTCGTAGGCCTCAGGGGTTTCATCAGACCCAAAATAAATACTCTGGTAAGCCACTTACAGGAGGGGAACTTGAGTCTGTGACACAATTTAAACCCCCTAAGAGAGTGCCTATTTGTTATTTGTGTGGCCAAGAAGGTCATACCAAACCTGTTTGCCCAAAGAATGTTGTCAAGTTATCTCAAGTGTGTTATGTTCCCAGAATGAAGGCTGCTTCTGTTAAGTCGGGACCGTCTTTAAAGATCATCACCGTAGAGGTCAACGGCAAAGAGCTCCCTGCTTTAGTGGATACTGGCAGTGACCAGACTTTGGTACATAGACAGTTTATTTCTCCTGCATCAATCAATCTATCTGAAAAAAAACTGATATGCTGTGTTCATGGGGATGAGAAGCTGTTGCCTACCGCTGATCTGTATATCAAAGTACAGGGACAGACTTATCTCCTTGATGTTGGGGTAGCGGATAACTTGCCTTATCCTGTGGTTCTTGGACATGATTTACCAGTGCTTTTGGATTTACTGCAGTCTGGACAACTTTGTAATGTGGTGGTCACCAGGGCCAAAATGAGGCAAGTAGAGGAACCACTGCAGACACTGGGTACTTTGCCT
Source organism: Rhodeus uyekii (assembly GCA_037043235.1). NCBI lineage: Eukaryota > Metazoa > Chordata > Actinopteri > Cypriniformes > Acheilognathidae > Rhodeus > Rhodeus uyekii. Next base: position 2,295 of record JAWRVZ010000567.1, read on the forward strand.
TTCTTTGGCGTTGATATTGAAGCAGAACCATCAAAGTCTCGGAAATCACGCAGTGCAAGAAGGCAGGACAAATTTGCATATAATGTTTCTAAGATTCCTGGTGACCCTTTATGTGACTTGTCTAAAAATTTACAGGTGCCTACCAACATTATCCAGCTTCAGCAGGAGGACGTCAGCCTTGTACCATACTTTGAGAAGGCACAACAGGAAGCTTCGCCCAATGCAGAGAACACTAACCAGGCTGAACGGTATCTATTCCAAAAAGGTATTCTGTATCGCCAGTTTGAGTCTACAACCCAGCTTGTCGTGCCACAAAGTGTCCGGGAGATAATACTTAAGCTGAGCCATTCGGTTCCCTGGGCTGGCCACTTAGGAAAACATAAGACCTTAGCTCGAATTAAAAGACTTTTCTACTGGCCAGGATTAAGCAGGGAAGTGACACAATACTGCAAGAGTTGTCCTGAGTGTCAGAAAGTCTCCTTGAAAGGTCCTTACCGAGCTCCATTACAACCTCTACCTGTCATTGGTACACCCTTTGAGAGACTGGGTATGGATATTGTGGGCCCTGTAGAAAGGAGTCGAGCAGGAAATCGATTTATGCTTGTTATAACAGATTATGCGACCAGATATCCGGAGGTGTTTCCAATGAAGTCCATTAAAGCCAAGTATGTGGCGACCTGTTTGATACAACTTTTTTCAAGAGTTGGATTTCCCTGTCAGGTTCTTACGGATCAGGGTACTAACTTTATGTCTACTCTCTTAAAGCAGGTGTATAAGCTTCTCGGTATTGAAAGTTTGCGTACTACACCTTACCACCCGCAAACCGATGGCCTCACAGAACGTTTCAATCAAACATTCAAACAAATGCTTCGTAAGTTCATCGGTGAGTCAGGCAAGGATTGGGACCAGTGGTTACCCTACCTCTTGTTTGCCTATCGGGAAGTTCCCCAGGCTTCGACTGGGTTCTCTCCCTTTGAGTTGTTATATGGACATGAGGTGAGGGGCCCTTTGACCATGCTTCGAGAACTGTGGGAAGGAACTCGGGGTTGCGGGGACCCTGTGAATGTGGTCTCTTATGTAGTGCGGATGAGAGAACGGTTGGAGGCAATGACACAACTGGCACAAGCTCACATGGCTGAGGCACAAAGATATCAGAAGTCATGGTATGATCGGTCAACTAGGGAGCGGAGTTTTAACCCAGGCCAGAAGGTGTTGGTTATGCTACCAAGTCAAGAGAGCAAACTGTTGGCGAAGTGGCAGGGTCCATTTGAAATCAAGCGGCAGCTTGGACCCACCACTTATGAAATTTCCACACCAGGATTGGACCGGTCTAGTAAGAAACTACATATTAACTTGCTTAAGGAGTGGGTTCCTCGTCCTGAGAGAAAGTCCCCAGTCCTGATGATTCAGCAGGTGATTGAGGAGGAAGAACGGGAGGAGCAATATTTGCCTCAGCCGAACACTGAATGTGTGAAGTTGGAGCATCTGCCAAGAGATTGCCAGGCACAGGTGAGGGCTCTCTGCCACCCTGATCTTTTTAATGAGTACCCAGGAGTCACAAACTTGATTGAACATGAGATTGTGTTGAAAAACGACGCGATTGTGAAAAGGATGAGTTATCGAATACCTGAGCGATTGCAGGCCTCCTTGAGGAAAGAGCTTGATCTGATGTTGACACTGGGAATCATCGAGGCTTCGAAGAGTGAGTGGTGCCATCCAGTGGTTTTAGTCCCCAAAAAAGATGGTACCTTAAGATTTTGCATTGATTTTCGATACTTGAACTGCTTATTTGGATGACATTGTTATCTATAGTGACACTTGGGAACAGCACTTGCAACACCTTCAAGAAGTGCTGCAGAGGCTTCAACGAGCGGGCCTCACTGTTAATCCCCTTAAATGTGCTGTGGCTCGAACCGAAGTCGAATATCTGGGCTACATCATTGGTAACGGGGTGGTCAGACCCCAGGTGAAGAAAGTCGAAGTTATTCAGCAGTGTCCGTTACCTCGAACGCGTAAAGAATTAAGATCCTTCCTTGGTATGGCAGGCTTTTATAACCGATTCATTCTTAATTTCTCTGGCAGAGCAGCAGCCTTGACGGATATGGTGGGCTCAAGATGCCCTAACCAACTTCAGTGGTCTGAGGAAACAAGGATGGCCTTCAAAGACATTCAGATGGCCCTGGGTGAGGACTCAGTGTTACATAATCCTGATTTTAATCAGATGTTTGTTGTGCAAACAGATGCTTCTGAACGAGGTATTGGAGCTGTGCTACTGCAAGGGCCACCTGACGGACGCCAACTTGTTGCATGTATTAGCCGGAAACTCTTCCCAAGAGAAGTGCGATATTCTACCATCGAAAAGGAGTGCTTAGCAGTGAAATGGGCTTTGGATTCCCTAAAATATTACCTGTTGGGGAGAGAGTTTATTGTGGAAACCGACCATAAGGCCCTACAATGGCTGGAAAGGATGAAGGACACGAATAGTAGAATTACCCGATGGTATTTGGCTATGCAGCCCTACAGATTCACTGTCCAGTATGTTCCCGGGAAACTCAATGTTACGGCGGACTTCCTCTCTCGATGTGTCAGTGAGGTTCCTGAAGGGGGGGGGGAGTGTGATGGCCGCTGACGGGACCACACAGTAATGGTATTTCAATCCTACATGCATGCATACATCGCTTTTGTTTAGTTGGTTTGTTACAGACTATATTATGTTTTATAATAACGACAGACACAGATTTGGTTTGTTTTCATTTATTTATTGCATACAAGTGATTAGTTTGAAAGCATATTTAATTAGTTTGAAAAGCATGTTTACTCTTTATTTTGTAGTATGTTTAAGACTTATTTCTTTGAGTTTAAGTTACCTGTGATGAGAGTGGAGGTCTGCTGCTACCGGGACTTGCTGTTGCTGTTGGGAGATCCATCCCAATAAAGGACCGGCTGGCGACTTTTGCCGTGCCTTTGTTCCACTGGGCTAATCCATTCAGGAAATAAGCCAGGGGTGTGTGTGTGAGAAATGGTCTTGTCCTTTGAGTATATAAGATGCCCAGGTGTAACAATTAGGAGGTCAGGTCATGTTTTATTTTTTGATTTAAATTTGTTTTTTTTGGTTATTTGTCTCTTTATTTTCATTTAGTTATGAAGTTATTTTCTTTGTAATTTTGATTGGTTATTTTGTATCAAATAAATATGATTTTTGTTGTTTGGAAATCCTGTGTTCCTCGCCTTGGATTGCTTGGTCCCTCACAGCAAGTGTGTTGGCAAAAAAATTCTTTACAGCTTGATTACTGCTTTACAAATGTTTGATCCAGCTCACATGACTGTTCTCAAGTGTCCTGAACTCTCCAGAGTCAACAGACCTCAGTCACTAATGCTGAGCTGAGCAGAGCTGTGTATAAGAGCATGTGTGTTTGTTGCTGAACGGACAAGAGCTCTGTGGATAGCGTGACTGCGGCTAGAAGTTTCCATGCCATGTGTTGTGTTGTCATGTGCTTTGTAAACTTGTTTTCTGATTATTTACTCCTCCTGCTCCACCTCATTCACTTCTCCATTGTGTTCTCAAGCGTGTGGTTTTGTGGAGGTATGTTGATTGAGTTACCACAGTGTTGTGGTTTTCTTTTCATTTCCAGTCCTAAATGATGTTTGATCTTGTTTTGTTTGGTTTCTTTATGCAGACTGACTGTGTTTTCCTGAAGGACTTGCTCTTTCGTGCTTAAACTCTGGCACATTCTAGCAAAAACTGAAGACCCTTTGCACAAATAACAAGACAGAGACTTGTCATGAAAATGTAGTGTGACTTCTACGTTTAGTGTTCAGGGAAGGGAAAAAAGGCCAGACAGTCAAGACAAAAGTGCAAATTCACTCTGGTTGCTCAATATCCACCTCCAACTATGCTTACAGATGTTTCTTCTGCTCTATTTCTGCAGTGCAATAGACAAGAAAAATACTGCTGTCAGTAGTTCCAGTAAGAGAAACTGTAAAAATAATTTAGCTTAAATTACTCCCACAAAAGTAGTGTAGCTAAACAACCAAAGTACTTTTACTTCATATATTGCAGGCAGGCATTGTTTCTACATAGTCTTATTTTATGTATTTTATGAATTTACAAACATAGCGACTGGGATGACATCCTAAACCAGCAGTGGACACTTGATGACGTGCCGTGACAAAGTTACTGGTGGCAGAAGAAAACATGGCTAAAATGTTGCATGAAGATTTGGTTTCAAACATAAAGTTACTTTAGAAACATTAGTGTTACATGTCAGTCGTGTCTGTTGTCTACTTTCTGTTTCCTTCCGTGATCTCCCATGTGTTTTCATTCAGCCATCACATCATCAGTCTTGTCAGCTGTGTCTAATTCCCTCCTTTTGAATTTAAAAGCAGGGAAATTTTGTGTCGGTATTTGTCAGAGTATGGTTGTGTTCTCCTTTTCAGCGGTCTCCATTTTGCACTATATGTGCCGTTTTGTTTGTATATTTAAAGTGTTTGGTTTAAGTTTATTAAAAGTTATCCTTCCTTGACTCTTTTGCCTCCTTGTATCCTCATCTTCCCCGATAACCGTGACGATTAGTGCAGTACCTCGTTAAATGAAATATGGTGCAGGCTTCTTCTCTGCATCTGTATGCGTGTTATGATGACCTCTAGAGGAACAGAGAAAAGATGAGTTTCAATAATAGATGCTTTATTTTCAAAATAAAACTTTTTGCTTCCAGAGCTAACATGTCCAAAGTGACCTAGTTTAGTATATATATAATTCAAAGTATAGTACAAATATAATACAATCAAACTTACCCAAGATGCACACACAAACTGAATGACGTATTGCCCTCTAATACAACAAAATTATAAAAAAAAAAGTAAAAAAAAAAAGTAGTATACGTCTATATAACTTACTGATACAGTTTAAAAATAAAAGACGTTCTGTCCCGTCTGTAGGATGTGGCCGTTAGGAGGCGCTAGAGTGCACAGAGGCTGATGTGAATGAGGTAGGGACGTGTGATTATCATGATGCTCATTCATGCATCTGGTGTGATTGACAGGACATCTGCTGATGAGGATTCATCCTTTTGACATGCAGATTGTCTTTCAGGTTTTGAGATTTAAACTGAACAGAAACACAAAAAAGAGGAATGTCAGTAACACAAATCGACCTCTTCTCGGTGCGTTTGAAGTGCACTCACACCCCACTGGATTGCAATGGTAAAGTGGTTGAGCAGTTTCTAACTTTATTTGATGGTCTCCGGTATTAACGATGATGTTCAGAAAAGCTTCACTTGAGTGGCTCAGATGTGTGTGATATATCTTTGACAATAGAAGACACTGGTGATGCTAAAGATTTTGATGCAGCATTGACAAAATTGAATGATTTTTTCACGCCACAGAATGTCCGGTATGAGAGGCATATTTTTCGGGTGAATAAGTGGATTTATAAGCAGATTGAAGCAATCGGCTGTAACGCAAGATTTTGGTGATCGCGAAGATAATTTCCTTGCCGTTCAGTAAATTGACAAATGTACATCCTCCGCTCTGAGCAGAAGATTGTTGTGTGAAAAAGACCTCATGTTTTTAGTTTGATGTTGTCAGAGCAATGGAAGCTGCGGATAAGTGGAGAAACTCAGTGTGGCAAGAAGGGCGAGTCCGAGAGCTGTGGGAACAGAACCGGTGGTGTGATCGCTCAACCGGCTGCGTGTGTCTCTCGGAGGAGTGAAGACATGAATTACCATCACAGAGAGATACAAATCACTTTTCCGTTCATTGTTCCTTGCTGGTGGAACGAAAACTCATCTCTTCTGTGAGCACGTAACATCATAAAAAGTGCCTTCATTTTCCTTTAATCTTTGTCTTTTCTAGCTTATTCTGCTCTAATCAATGTCTGAAACGTTGTATTGAGAGCACTTTTCACTTCTTCTGCCTCTTCACGATGAATCACTTGCTGCATTCCTCAGCTGTAAGTTGGTTTGACTATTTGATATTTACTCTGTTTTTGTTCATGTGTTTTTTTTTTTTTTTTTTTTTTTTTAATAATTAAAGCATGTTTAAGATTGGCGAGTTCTAGCCTCTGTTCTTCCCTGAATTTTAGCATTGCTACACTCAGCATTAATGCTGTTGGAAAACGCAAAACTCAGCAACTAAGTCTGCTGATGTCAATGATGTCACGCCACAATCAAAATGCAATTCTTCTGTGTCTACACAGCACCGCACAAAACAGCGTGCCATCACTGTGGGCATGTGGGACATCATGAGAAAATATTCACTGATACAGAAGGGTAGTGGTATCATTCCTGCGGCAAAGAGAGCCTTTTCCAAGCAGATTCAAAGACAGAACTAAAATTAAACCATGTGACAGATAAGGCCCTACAAAGCAAAGAGTCAGTGGACGTCACAGGAGAGGATGATGATGCCAAATGGGTGTTCATTTTACAGGGTCATAATGCTGGCTGGGATGCCAGTGACCAGGCTAATAAACTCAACAATTGAACAACTTGGAACCTCATAGGCTCAAATGTGTCCCAAGAACAGCATAACAATAGTCACATTCATCTCCAAACAGCTACATGTGCGTGGGTCAGGGGCACCAATTCTTCACCACCGACATTAAGCCTGTTGCAGGGAATAAGAGCGTCAAAGCAGATGTTTTGGTTGTGAATGCTGCACACACATCTGTGTTAGGATGCAAAACTGCAACTGCCCTTGGAATATTACTATTGCTGTAAATCAGGGGTCTCAAACATGCGGCCCGCGAAACGATATTTTGTGGCCCGCGGGACCATTTGAAAGTTTAATGTAAGTGCGGCCCGCGAGTGATGAATGAATAGCGCTTTACCGCTTTGTGTGCGGAAGATTCTTTTTCGTGCGAGGTGGAGCTGTACAAACCAACCAATCACAGTGGAGTATATGACTCCCTGGGGCCAATCACAGTGGAGTATATGACTCCCTGGGGCCAATCACAGTGGAGTACATGACTCCTGGGGGCCAATCACAGTGGAGTATATGACTCCCTGGGGCCAATCACAGTGGAGTACATGACTCCCGGGTGCCAATCACAGTGAAGTAAATCACTCCCGGGGGCGGGGCATCGGCCGGGCTTGATGCAGACAGAGAAACAACTGTGGAGCTGCCCCGTGTTACATCACATTTGTCAAAGCTGTCATAGAATTATTACTTCTTATTGTGATTGAAATTGAGCATGTTCTACTTTGAGCTGGATGCAGGGCCGGCCCGTCCAACAGGCGATACAGGCGGTCGCCTGGGGCCCCTCTTTGATTTGGGGGCCCCGCGATCCGCACATGATGGCACACATTTTTAGAAGTTTTATGTTTTCAAACGTCCACACATATTATGAGTGATCATGTGTCAATTATGACATTTTTGTAGTGCACAGAGCCCATTAAACACGATACAATTCACAATGACGGTGAGCAAAATATAAAACATATTTTATTAAAAGAATATCTCTGAATAATTCATACATGACAAATAGCTGAAAACGATAATAATAAAAATAAAAAAACTGTCTAAATAAAAGCGGAAAAAAGATTAGAAACATACACAGCAGCAGCACACTCTATTTAGCATAACACGTCCCGCAATAGGCTATTGGATGAACTAGAATGTCGTAACGTATTCCTAGTACAGATTCCACATATTCCACTTAGCCACATATCTCTGTAAATTCCTTTCGATATATACTCGAGAAAGTGTCTTAAATAAGTCTAAAGTTATATAACGTCATAAGTCTGGTTGCTATTTTGATCGACGTACAGTGGTACCTCGAGATACGAAATTAATCCGTTCCGAGGCGGACTTCGTATAATGAGTTTTTCGTATCTTGGAACACATTTTACATGTAAAATGTCTAATCCGTTCCAAGCCCTCCAAAAACACCCCATTAAATTGCAAAATTGTTGTTGTCGGCAGTATTCGAACCTGCGCGGAGAAACCCCAATGGATCTGTAGTTCGTTGCTTTAACCTCTCAGCCTCAACTATGTCATGTATGAATCACACTTGCAAACCTATTTAAATCTGATTAAATGTTGAGTTTGTTACAGGTAATAAAAATGTATACACTTAAATATTGAAATTGTATTTTTTGTGCTCTCTTCTCGCTGTTTTTACACTAGTGGGCTCAATTTTTTTTATCTCGCCTAGGGCCCCACAACCCTTCGGGCCGGCACTGGCTGGACGAAGTGAATGTTACTGTTATCGGCGTTGGGTTTAGCGTCATGCGGATTGTATTTGTTTTTCCATAATTTGAAATGGGCTGATTTGCAGGACATCGGTTTTATAATATAGAAAATAAAATCCAGTAAATATCGCCTCCGTGGCTGCATCCCATTGTTTGTATATAATACATTTATTAATGGTGTCCCACAGTCCCAGCTAATAATTAACAGCCGGTAGCAGTCGCCTGTATCTGTATTTTCTACCATACAAAATATTACGATGTTCATGTCATCAGGAAAGTATGGATGCCCGTTTCCGTCACAGTTGAGAAAAAAAAGGATTATTTAAGTCATAATAATGAGAGAGTTTCTCATAATAATGACTTAGTATCTGGACAGAATTAGAAAGTTTCATAGTAATGACTTAATATCTCGAAAATAATGAGAAAATTTCTTATAATAATGACTTATTATCTCGAAATAATGAGAGAGATTATCATAGTAATGACTTAGTATCTTAAAATAATGAGAATTTCTCATAATAATGACTTAATATCTGGAGAAAATGAGAAAGTTTCATAATATTGACTTATCTCAAAATAATGACAGTTTATCATAATAATGACTTAGTATCTCGAAAAAATTTGTAACTTTTTCCTCAACCTTGAACTTCAGTAAGTCCAAGTACATAGAAGAAGAACCCATTGAAGTTAAAAAACTGTCAATAATGACCTTTGAGAAAATATTTTTTTTGTGGAATACTTGATGCGGCCCTGCCTCACCCAAACTCTGCCTCCTGCGGCCCCCCGCTCATTTGAGTTTGAGACTCCTGCTGTAAATTGATAAAAAAAAAGAACTAAGATAACTAAAATTTACAGCAGCCATATCACCCTGTAGCCTAAGACTGGTTGCCCACTGAAGCTAAGCAGGGTTGAGCTGGTCAGTACCTGGATGGGAGACTCCTGGAATGACTAGGTTGCTGCTGGAAGTGGTGTTAGGAGGCCAGCAGGGGGCGTCACCCTGCAGTCTGTGTGGGTCCTTATGCCCCAGTATAGTGACGGGGACACTGTACTGCAACAAGCACCGTCCTTCAGATGAGACGTTAAACTGACGTCCTGACTCTCTGTGGTCATTAAAAATCCCAGGATGTCCTGCGCAAGAGTAGGGGTTTAACCCCGGCATCCTGGACAAATCTGCCCATTGGCCTTGGTCCATCATGGCCTCCTAATCACCCCCTTACACTAATTGGCTTCATCACTCTGTCTCCTCTCCACCAATAAGCTGGTGTGTGGTGAGCGTTCTGGCGCAATATGGCTGCTGTCGCATCATCCAGGTGGATGTTGCACATTGGTGGTGGTTGAGGAGATTTCCCCCCTACTATGTGAAGCGCTTTGAGCTCTGGAAAGCGCTATATAAATGTAACATTTCTTCTTCTTCTAAAAGTCAAGTCACCTTTATTTATTAAAAGCTGCTTTACAGGTAGATAATGCAACAAAGTTTGTTTTGGCAGAACAGCAACTCTAAAAGAACCTATCAATAATATTGATGAATGTGGCGAGGGGGGCGTGGTTCAGCGAGGAACAGGAGAGCGAGAGAGAGAGTTAGGATACAAGCGGTAACTGGCGGGAACAGACCGGATATAAACAGCCTGGAAGTGAGAGACGGAGAGAGAGACCCGGGCGAGACGCGAGTCAGCACGGAAGCAGAGAATGATCCGGAGGTCTTCGTCGACCTGTTTGAGAGGACGGCCAAAGCGTGTGAATTGCCGCGGGACCAATGGTCAGTGCGCCTCATCCCCCTCCTATCGGGGGAGGCTCAAGTGGCAGCCCAACAACTCCCAGTCCAGAACCTCCTGGGCTACGATGATCTGAAACGGGCCATCCTCCAGCGGGTCAGCCTAAGCAACATCGACAGCGATTCCGCTCGCGGGACCTTGGCGAAAGTGGCTGACCCTTCATGATGGCCCAGCAGCTCCGGGACGCCTGCCGCAAATGGCTGTTGGCCGGGGGAAGTGACGTTGACAAGGTCATCGATCGCATGGCACTGGAGCAGTTCGTCTCCTGAGGAGGACGACGGAGTGGGTCCAGTGCCGCCACCCGACGTCGCTGGACCTGGCCATCCAACTGGCGGAGGATCAGATGGTGGTATGCTCGGGGTCGGCGAATCCATCTATGCAACTCGATACCCAGAAGCAGTCACCCTCCGCAGCATTTCGGCAAAGAGTGTTGCGGATGCTCTGTTTCAGATAATCTCCTGAGTGGGAATCCCAAAAGAGATTCTCACTGATCAAGACACAGCGTTTATGTCACGAACGTTGCACGAATTCTACGAACTATTGGGCATTAAATCGGTCCGTACCAGCGTCTACCATCCATAGACAGACGAGCTGGTGGAGCGGTTTAATCACACGTTGAAAGGCATGATTCGGATGTTCGTGTATGAAGACGCCAAAAATTGGGATAGGTGGTTAGAGCCCCTTTTGTTCGCTGTGCGTGAGATTTGACGCGTATCCAATGCAGCGGGTTGACGAATTGCTTGATCGGCTTGATTTTATTCGACCCTGGATTTAACTAAGGGATATTGGCAGATCCCCTTATTGCCCTTATCCAAAGAAAGTCTGCCTTCACAACGGCGTTTGGATTACACCAATTCGTCATCCTTCCCTTCAGGTTGTTCGGCACTCCGACCACCTTCCAGTGCCTAATGGACCAGGTCCTACACCCGCATGCCACCTATGACATCATCATTTACAGTAATGAAGGTCTAATTTGAAATATAATTATTTTGAAGTGATGGTCCTTAATGTAAAATTATCTAGTGCAAGTAATAATTCCTGTTTAACTTTTGTGCTGGCTATTCTATACAGGCCACCAGGGCACCATACAGACTTTATCAAAGAATTTGCTGATTTTCTCTCACAATTAGTAATGTCTGCAGATAAAGTCATGATTGTCGGTGATTTTAATATCCATGTAGATAATGAAAAAGACGCATTGGGATTGGCATTTAGAGACATTTTAAACTCTATTGGAGTTACACAACATGTATCAGGACCCACACTGTAAAAAAAATCCTAATTTTACAGGAAATAACTTTTTACAGTATTTTTTTGTAAATTTAAATTATGTTTTAAAACTATGTAAAATTGCAATAAATATCAGTAAATTAACAACTTGACTGTTATTTTAAGGATTATATCAATAATGACAAATTACAGTAATTCCCAGTTTTAATACAGGAAAATTACCTTATTATTTATACATTATCTTTTCTGTTTTCATTCAATACATACGAATCCATGTAAAATTACGAACAATATATGTAAATTAACAACTTTATTATTATTTTAAGGACTATACCATTAATGTCAAATTACAGTAATTATATTTTATATACAGGAAAAGTACTCTATTATTTATACTGTATTTTTTTGTTTTGTTAAATTATATCCAAATTCATGTAAAATTACAAACAATATCTGTAAATGAATAACTCTAGCCTACTTCTAGAAAACAAAGATCCAAGAATGTGCATCAGATGTGTTCTTAAGAAGCCACAGTAAACTTTATTGTTTATGATTAACGCTAAGTTTTATGCATTAGCAGCTTACCTAACCCTAACCCTAACCCTAACACAAAAAGCCTGACAATGTCAATGCTAAATACCTTTAAATATTGTGGTACTCCGACATGTTTCAAACTGACACATCTTCTACTCACAAAGATCAGGACTTACAAGCTTACCACTCGTATTTACAGCATTGTGGTGCCTAATCCTAACCTTAACCCCAAACCCAGGCCTGGTCTCACAGACAGGGTTAAGACTAAGCTAAGATTAGCCCTTAGTTCAATCAAGACATTTAAGTATCTTTAATAAACAGCAAAAATAAAATAAATACAGTAAATAATAATAATAATAAGACACATTTGTTACATAAATTAATTGCCTCAGGCACAAATTGACACATCAAATTGTCCTAAAACGCTGCCAACAGGGGCAACTGCTCGAAGTCTGTCTAAAAAGAACATGATTCATGAGACTATACCATGATTAAAATGAAACTTTTCTGACTAATACATTTTTGTCTTAAAATAACAGGCTGCAAAAGATTAAATGCAGACGAGAAGTCCACAAACAAAAAGCCATGCAAAAGCCCAAGCTGTTTTTGTGCTCAAAGTTGATGTGTTAGAAGCAGGAAAAATGGGCAAGCGTAAGGATTAACAGACGAGCTACTGGAGCTCAAACTGCTCAAGAAGTTAATGCTGGTTCTAATAGAAAGGGGTCAGAATACACAGAGCATCTCAGTTTGTTGCATATGGGACGGCATAGCCGCTGACCAGTCAGGGTGTCCATGCGGACTCCTGTTCACCTCCAAAAGTGCCAACAGTGGGCACGTGAGCATCAGAACTGAGCATCATGGTGGCCAGGTGCGTGTGCATTGCTTACAAGACTTAAAGGATCTGTTGCTATCTGCCTGCCCCAACTGGTACCTGGAATATCGCTTAAGATTGTCTTCTGCCTGTCTTGACTAGGGATGTGCCAAACAAAGCTTCTGAAGCAGTGAAGCTTTTACATGAAACTCTACTCTGCCATCTGGTGCTCAATAAAAATTCCTACACCAACTGTGTCATTCAGATGTTTTGTTCATTTGGGAAGGTTTATTTGTATATTTAATAAGTTTAATTGTATTGTGCAACTTTTTGTGTGTGTGTGTGTGTGTGTGTGTGTGTGTGTGTGTGTGTGTGTGTGTGTGTGTGTGTGTGTGTGTGTGTGTGTGTGTGTGTGTGTGTGTATTCCTTACAAAACAACACAAACATGCATGTTGTTAAAAAACAAATGCACAATTAAAAATGCATTTACCGTATTTTCCGCACCATAAAGCAAAAGGATTATAAGGCGCAGTCTCAATTATGGGGTGTATTTCTGTACTTAACCCATGTTAAAACATACGGTCTACAAAAAAAAAGGTAACGGAAGCAAAACAGTAAGTTTGGTTGAACTTTATTTTACTATCTAACAATAGGCTACACTTACATTATATTTTAATCAATCCATCCAAATCCATCAAAGTCCTCATCTTCTGTGTCTGAATTGAACAGCTGGGCAATATCGCTCAGTATTTTTTTCTACACCGCAAACACGCAGAACGTGCAAACACCCACCCAACATGTGAAAAAAATGATTAAATATTATTATATTTAATATAATTCATGCACAATTACAATGAGGAGAGTACTTTTTTTTTCTAATCTTCATGCAACAGGAACATAATTTCAATGTGAAAACGTCTCGGGTTACGAATGTAACCCTGGTTCCCTGAGGGGAACGAGACGCTGCGTCCAAAACGCTAGGGGAAATAGCCTTGCATCAGTCACGTGAAGATCTGTGCAACCAATGAGAGACGAATGCGTGTGAATGCGTCACCGCCGGCACGTGCCGGTGACGTCATGAGGAAGAGCATAAAGCGCGCCCGAAACCCGGAAGCGCCAGCTCTGAGTGTCTGAAGCGGGCCCGGAGGCGCAAAGAGCTGAGGCAAAGACGCAGCGTCTCGTTCCCCTCAGGGAACCAGGGTTACATTCGTAACCCGAGACGTTCCCTTTCAGGGAACTCGAGCTGCGTCCAAAGCGCTAGGGGAACGCTATACCAACGCCACCTCAGCAACGCCGGCATCCGGGTGTGCCCCAACTCACTGAGAGAGCACCCTGGTTCCCGGGGCGGCATCGAGGTCCAATTGGTAAAACCTCAAGAATGTATGCGGCGAGGACCAGCCAGCCGCAGCACAAACATCAGACAAGGAAACTCCAGAGAGGAGAGCCTTGGATGCCGCCACGCTCCGAGTGGAGTGGGCCCGGACCCTCAACGGAGAAGCATGTCCGGCCGACTCGTAAGCTAGACAGATAGCCTCGACTATCCACCTGCTTAGGGTTTGCTAAGAAGCTGGAGCCCCCTTAGGAGTCCTAAAGAAAACGAACAGTTGGTCCAACCTACGCCAAGTGGCAGTCTTGGGATGTAAGCGTCCAGTGCTCGCACTGGACAGACCTTGTTCTTGCTCCTACTCATGATCGCCAAATGGGGGGAGGGCAGAAGGCCTACAGCGTGACAGACCGAACCACATTAGTGGGAACCTTGGGGACATAGCCTGACCTCGGGTGGAGAAAGGTTTTTCCATCCCGGGCCGAACTCGAGGCATGAGGGAGCCACAGAGAGGGTCTGAAGATCCCCGACCCTCTTAAGCGAGGCAATAGCCAGCCAAAGAAGGGTCTTAAGAGAGAGGAGTTTGATAGGGAGCTCCTCCAAAGGTTCAAAGGGTGCTTGGGACAGGCCTTGGAGTACCACAGACCAGTCCCAGGCAGGCACCCTAGTCTGTGCCGCAGGTCTCAGCCTTAGTGTGCCACGGAGGAAACGAGTGACTAGGGGGTCCCTGCCCAAGGACACCCCACCCAAAGGTACATGGCAACATAAACCTTCAAGGTGGAGGGGGACAACCCTGCCGCAAATCTTTCTTGCAGGAACTCCAGCACTTTGCCGACTCAACAGGTTACTGGGTTCACCTGCCTTTCACTACACCAGGACGTGAAGAGTTTCCACTTTAAGGCGTAGAGTTTCCTCGTGGAGGGAGCTCTGGACTGAAGGATGGTCTCCACAACCTCAGCTGAGAGACCGGATTCAATGAGCTGGACCCCTTCAGAGGCCAGTCCCACAGCTTCACCTGAACTCCCGGGAGCAGAGTGATCGGGGGAAAGGCGTACAGGCGTAACCTCGGCCACGCATGTACCAAGCTCACAGAGGGCAGTGGGTGTTCTCTACTGAGGCAAACAGGTCGACCTGTGCCTTCCGTAACTTTCCCAAATCTGCTCCAGATAAGAAGGGGACCAAGAGTTCTAGCAGGGTGCGTGGGCATCGCCCCGTGACCTTGATTGCGAAGCGGGTTACCCCTCAGGGAGAACCCCTGGTTTTTAGCCACCACCATGAGTGGCTGGCCCAGCTTGATGCTCTTAATGGCTAAACGAACAGCCTGGATGCGCTCGGGGGAGAGCCGAGCAGACATGGCCACTGAGTCCCAAATGACTCCCAAGAAAGTGGTTCTCTGCATGGGAGAAAGTACACTCTTCTTGGTGTTCAGCCTTAACCCCAGCTCCTTTATGTGCGGGCACAGCATCTCGATGTTGTGCTGCTAACTGCGGCGACTTGGCGAGGATAAGCCATAGCCGTCGACATAGTTTAGGACACGATAGTTCCTTGCAAGTGCAGCGGAGCTTAGAGCAGCGTCCACTCCTAGGTGAACGTGCGGGGCGAGAGCGCCAGACCGAAAAGGAAGCACCGATAATGGTACGCCTTCCCCCCTGAAGGCGAACCACAGGAACTTCCCACTGTGGAAGGATGGAGACGAGGGATTATACGTCTCTGATGTCGACCGTGCCGGACCAGTTATAGGACCTGATCTGTACTACGATCTGCTTGAGCGTCATATCTCATTCATATTGAATTTTACAGGGAGTGCAGAATTATTAGGCAAGTTGTATTTTTGAGGATTAATTTTATTATTGAACAACAACCATGTTCTCACTGAACACAAAAAACTCATTAATATCAAAGCTGAATATTTTTGTATCAATATTTTAAGTAGTTTTTAGTTTTAGCTATTTTAGGGGGACATCTGTGTGTGCAGGTGACTATTACTGTGCATAATTATTAGGCAACTTAACAAAAAACAAATTTATACCCATTTCAATTATTTATTTTTACCAGTGAAACCAATATAACATCTCAACATTCACAAATATACATTTCTGACATTCACAAACCAAACAAAAACAAATCAGTGACCAATATAGCCACCTTTCTTTGCAAGGACACTCAAAAGCCTGCCATCCATGGATTCTGTCAGTGTTTTGATCTGTTCACCATCAACATTGCGTGCAGCAGCAACCACAGCCTCCCAGACACTGTTCAGAGAGGTGTACTGTTTTCCCTCCTTGTAAATCGCACATTTGATGATGGACCACAGGTTCTCAATGGGGTTCAGATCAGGTGAACAAGGAGGCCATATCATTCGATTTTCTTCTTTTATACCCTTTCTTGCCAGACATTTCATGTGTAAAAACACATGATTTAAATGTCTGCTCAACAGCCATACTTTCACACACAATTCCCTGATTTTTAAACTAAATTTCGTTTCTAAATCACTCTCACACAGACACAGCACGCTGAAGACACTCAGAGCTGGCGCTTCCGGGTTTTGCGCGCGCTTTATGCTCTTCCTCATGACGTCACCGGCACGTGCCGGCGGTGACGCATTCACACGCGCTCGTCTCTCATTGGTTGCACAGATCTTCACGTGACTGACGCAAGGCTATTTCCCCTAGCGCTTTGGACGCAGCTCGAGTTCCCTGAAAGGGAACAACAGTTTTGCTAGTGCAATCCATCTGACATGTTTTTTGCATTCTTAATATACACATGTAATATACACACTTAATGGACAATTTCATTTTATATGTATTAATTTGTGTACTCAAAACATCTGCGCACTATGGGACGGCTCAATCTATGCGCTATGTGAGTCCGTCGTGACGTGTTAGTGAGGTAACGAAGCTTTGTTCACACAGGTCACGTGACAGCCCCATTTCAAAGCGATGCTCCGAAACAGTGTTTCAAAGCACTAGTGTGTCGAAAACTCGAGACGTGTGTCAACACAGGGTGTCGAGCTACCCATCCCTAGTCTCGACTACTCACCTGGATTTACCGTATATGTCTACTCTCTGTTTGCCCTGACCTTCTGCCCGTACGATCACTCTTAATAAAGACAAAGCAATTGGATCCCTGCCTGTGAGTCCCTCTGTTACAAAAGGAAAGGTCAGGTAAATAAATTGTGTTTTATTGCAGTGTATGATTGCCATATATATTACCATTATATTACCATATATATCATGCACTGCAATAAAAAAACAAAAACTATTTTATATATATATATATACAGTGGTACCTTGAGATACGAAATGAATCCGTTCCGAGGCGGCCTTCGTATAATGAGTTTTTCGTATCTTGGAACACATTTTACATGTAAAATGGCTAATCCGTTCCAAGCCCTCCAAAAACATTATTTATTATTTCATAATAAAGCTAAATTGACCTATAAACAATGAAATAACGTAAAATGTCGATGCTTACCTTTCGAGTGAGGCTATCTCCGAAAGTGGCGGCAGAGGAGGAGGAGGACAAACGGCAGATAACGTATGTACGTACACTTAACTTTACGAAAACACATAAAAAATTTTACGTTTGGGGTGCGCAGTGGCTGAGCTAAAGCACGCCAGCACGTACGAGTAGAATAGAATAGAATAGAATCATTTATTGTCCCTTACGGGAAATTTGTTATCACACACTGTCATACAGTACACGCTCACAAAAAAAAACAAAAAAACAAAACAAACAAAAAACATATCCACATAAAGCAAAACAAACAATAAATAAATAAATGTGCAAGTTCAGTTTTGTAACCTGTTAAGGATTGAGATGGCATTTGGAACAAAACTCTTTTTAAAGCGAGCCCTTCTCCACGTCAGGGTTCTGTACCTGCGCCCTGAGGGCAGGAGAGTGAAATGGACGTTGAGGGGGTGCTCTGGGTCTGTTATTATGTTCTGTGCAAGGCGGGCTATTGCTCTGTCGTTGAGCTCTGAGATGTTGGGTGTAGGGGAATGTGTTATTTTTGAGGCTATGTGTGTTATTTTATTCAGTTTATTTTTGTTGGTGACTGACAGCATGGTGTAAAAACTAGTGGAGCAGTATAACAAAATGGGCTGGATAATGCTTGTGTACAGTAATAACAGAAGGTGAGGGGCAATGTAAAGGGAACTGAGTTTTCGCAAAGCATGAAGACGTTGTTGTGAGCGTTTATGGATGTCTGTTATGTGATGATCAAAAGTGAGCTTGCTATCCAAGGTAAGTCCAAGATATTTGAATTTCTCAACCCTTTCTATGATGTTGCCATGGATGGAGATTTGACTGAGACTAGGTGCATTAAAAACCAGTTATTTTGTTTTCTCAACATTGAGATGGAGAAAATTGTCCGTGCACCAGTGTGTGAAGTGTGATATGGTGTCATGATAAGCACCAATGGTAGTGTGATCATTGAGGAGAGCCAGAATTGCAGTGTCATCAGAATATTTGTAGTATGTTGTAACAGGTGAAGGAGTAATACAGTCATTGGTGTAGAGTGTGTAGAGAAAGGGAGAGAGGACACATCCTTGAGGAGCTCCAGTGTTGGTTATGATGGTGTCCGACGTGACAGACCCGATCCTCACAGCCTGTGGCCTGTTGCTCAAGAAGCTGTGCATCAGATGGATGTGCTGGGGTGCAACATTGAGTTGGTGTAGTTTCTCTATCATCTGATGACGTTGGATTGTGTTAAAAGCTGAGCTTAAGTCCACAAAAAGAACTGCAGCAAAATTACCAGGTGTTTCCAGATGTTGAAGGAGGGAATGAAGGAGACATACAACAGCATCCTCCGTCCCTCGCCTGGCCTTATAAGCAAACTGATGTTTGTCCAGCTGTGGGTTGACAGTTGACAGGATGTTGCGCAGAATCAGTTTTTCATAGCATTTGCTTGCTATGGGTGTTAGAGCAACTGGTCTGTAATGGTTGAGTTCTGATGGACGGGGTTTCTTTGGTAGAGGAATGATGGTGGAATGTTTCCATAGAGTGGGCCACTGTGCTGTGCTGTAGGACTCATGCATTATGGAATAGAAAACCGGGGAGAGTTCCATCGCACAAAGCCTGAGCACCCTGGCAGGGATGCCGTCCGGCCCCATGGCCTTGCCAATTTTACACCTGCTCAGCTCCTGTCGAACATCCACCTCTGTAAAGGGAGGAGTTATTGGGGGATTTAAAGGGAGAGCGTTCAGTAGCTCATTGCAGACAGCCGAAAAGTCAGTGATGTCAAATCTGGAGTAGAAATCATTAAGACTTTTTGCAAAGGTTGTGGGATTGGTGATTGTGCTGTGATCTTGTTTCACATTCTGTCCCGTCAATATTTTTATTTTCTGGAAGGCTTGTTTTGTGTTCATTGTGGAAAACTCGTGTTCTATTTTCTCTTTGTATTTAAGTTTTCCTTTAATAATGTCATTTTTTATCTGTCTGTCCAGTTCTTTAAGTGAAAGCCAATCCTTGCATTTAAATGTTTTGTGTTTTTCAACAAGTTTTTGATTAATCTCTGGAGTAATCCAAGGCCTACAGTTGGGGAAAGTTTTGTAGGTTTTTGTTGGTATACAGTTACTCACACAAAACTTGATATAGTCTGTTATAACTGACAGTCTCTGATCCACACTGCCGTCGAAAACGCTCCAGTCAGTGCATGCAAGAGAACCTTGCAGACATGCAATTGCATCCGCCGACCACTGAGGAGCGCTGTGGACTTGTGGCTTGATGCGCTTCAGTTCCTGTCTGTAACCAGGGAGACAGACCAAAACATTATGGTCCAAAGAGCCCAGAGGAGGATGAGCCCGCACAGTAA
This sequence comes from Rhodeus uyekii, assembly GCA_037043235.1. Lineage (NCBI taxonomy): Eukaryota > Metazoa > Chordata > Actinopteri > Cypriniformes > Acheilognathidae > Rhodeus > Rhodeus uyekii. The sequence continues at coordinate 21,970 of JAWRVZ010000567.1, forward strand.
ATGCATCTAAAACATTCCCGTAACACAGGTCCAAGATCTGTCCCTTCCTTGTGGGACAATGCACATACTGATGGAATGAAGGTAGTACGCTGTCAAGACTGCAGTTATTGTAATCGCCCATATAAAACACCGGGGCTTGGGGGTATTTACATAGCATTGAGTTAGCATTGTCTGCTATTAGCTCTGCTGCTGCTCGTGTGTTAGCGTCTGGTGGACAGTAAACTCACCCAAAAACCACCGTGGGGAATTCTCTTGGCAGATAGAAGGGACGTAATGATAGTGTTAATATCTCTACGTCCGGTGTGCATATGATGCTGTGTATTTTTATGTTAGTGCACCAGCGCTTGTTTATAAAGACACATAGTCCTCCACCCCTCTCCTTCCCTGACTGACGGGTCCTGTCAGCCCGGACGGTCAAGAAGTTGTCAAGGCTTATCTCAGAGTCAGAAATGGATTCATCGAGCCAGGATTCAGTTAATGCGATGATACACGCGTCCCTGAAAAGTCTCTCCCCCTGACATTTGGCATGAAGTTGGTCCATCTTATTCCGAAGGGAACGTACATTGGCCAAAATGACAGAGGGTAACGGAGGTCTAAAAGGACGCCTCCTTACCCGGGCACGGACACCACCACGCCTGCCCCTTTTCCTCGGTCGGTTGCAGGGAATAGATGCCCGGAGTCGCAGAAGCTCATCGCGGCTGTACGTGAGTAGCTCGCCTCGGGTGACATCTGATTGTAGTAGCGTGAGCGCTGTGCCATTCTTTATAATCCATAAAATCGCGAGGGTAATCCACAGCAATTTCAGCATGATGTTGTTCTTAACCGCACTCATTTGACAAGTCTACTATAACTAAGATGGCGGCGTGCGGCGCGAGTTTCAAAATTGTTATGTGGCGAATCTCGGACTTTCAGAAACCTTTCGTATCTTGAAAACTTTTTGTTTGTAGAGCAGTAAAAATTTTCGTCTTTGCTTTCGTAACTTGGACTTTTCGTAAGTTGAGCCAACGACTTTTACCAACGTGTAATGTTACCGGACAACTACAGAAGGTGTAACGCTCGGGGGTAACTGTGCGATGAAGCGAAAATACGGAGACGAGGACAAGAACTAAACTCAGGAATCACTTTAATAACAACGAAAACAAAAGCACTTTAAATATAAACAAAAGCGGCACTAGTAGTGCAAAACTCCAACAAACTACTAACTAAAGACTTAAACATAATAGGCACCTCGTGTGCAAACCTGGGGAGAACTCGGAAGGGGAATATCCACATGGACCAACGACAGGACCACATCCACATAACGTTAACCACGGACAAAGACAGGGGGGAAGCCAAGGTGTGAAATACACTAGGAGATGATGATCACCTGGGGCACACTAATGAACTAGAGACGAGACAGGTGCAGGGAGGAACGAGAGGCAACACCCACGTGATAACCAACACACCCACTAACAGTGACTAGACAACCAGGAAGTGACAAAGACCCGACAGCTAGGAAGTGCACACATAACACCACACCCAGGGCAAAATGGTAACAGAAGGTAAGTTAAATAAGTTAGCTTTTATTTAAAAAATATAGTCTGCTACATTGTGATGTAATGTGTTTAAGTAATAATCTAATTGCGATAACGACATTACATAGTTCAATGTATTAGCTAACGTTAACGTTACTGTGTGTTGTTAGCATGTGTTAATATTGTAAACTAGGATTAAGATTTAAAAAAAAATCTATATAAGAGCTTTGTAAATGAGCAAACTGAGAACGGAGTCTTGTACAAGCTCTTTTGAAAATCCCTCTGTTAGTAAGTAAATGGCTAATGTGTGTGTGTGTGTGTGTGTAGAAGATACATTTTAGGAAGAAAAAATCAAGCCACATGATCTTCAGGAGCGGTGAGTATTGACATACTAACATTAGGAAAGCTGAATTTTCAGCATCATTACTCCAGTCTTTAGTGTCACATGATCCTTCAGAAATCATTCTGATATGCTGATGTGCTGCTTAAGAAACATTTACTATTATTATTAATGTTGAAAACAGCTTGTAACGCATTTATTCTCTAGGAGAGGCCGGATAGCTCGCCTAAATGTAGAGTGAAGCACTAGTAAGACACAGCTGATATTCCACAGGAGGGGTCCTTTATTAACAGGAACTGTCCATCCTACACACACCGGGGAGGTTGGCAAAAAATATTTCACGCACAATCGCGTTACTAAACAACAACAACAAAACAACAACAGTAAGAGCAACAGAAATGAAAACAGTGGGAAAAACCTCACTCCGCATACATGCGATGCTTCCCCGCTCGCACTCTGTTCGAACAACCTCATTACTGCTCTAGTAGTTATTATAGTAATAGATTACTAATAGTGAATAGTAATCACTATTATTTAATGAATAGAAAGTTCAAAAGAACAGCATTTATCTGAAATATAAAGCTTTTGCAACATTATAAATATCTATAGTGTCACTTTAATGCATCCTTGCTGAAAAAAAAAGTATGAATTTTTTTAAGTTCTTTCCCCCAAAAATTAAATCTTACCAACCCAAAACTTTTGAACGGTATACAATGTTACAAAAGCTTTCTATTTCACATAAATACTGTTCTTTTGAACTTTCTATTTATCAAAGAATCATAAAAAAAAACTGTTTTCAATAATATTACAATTTAAAATAACTTTTCTATTTGAAAATATTTTAAAATGTAATTCATTCTTGTTAGCAAACGTGAATTTTCAGCATCATTACTTTACGTCATAAATGTAATAAATAAATGCTGTATAATTTTAATAAATGCTGTATAAGTGCTGTTCATTTTGTAAAGTGTTACAGTTTTGTTTTCAATGTTTAGACTGTCACCATAATCCTAGTTTGAGAATTTGATAAACTATTGTTAATTACTGAAGTAATTTAAATTTTGTATTTTATTTATTCAATAACTGTGATTTTTAGATTACATGTTTTACACAATTTAAACACTATTAAATTATATGTAAACAAATGCTGCGAATTGAAGTTTGAGATGATTTAAATTATTTTTACACTGTTTATACTTATTTTATCTGACAAAATAAAACTTCATTTTAAATCTTGAGCACGTCTTGACTATTTATTGTTTGACTGTAATCATTTAGGAAATCTGTAAAATAAGTGTTTATCTGTAGAACTCTTAACACTGTTGTTTTATTGAAGGTGTTTGACTGTAATCATTTAGTAAATACCTAGATAAACTAAGTGTTAAAATAACTGTTTATCCATAGAACTCTTAGCAATTGTCACGTTTATGTTAGTTTTCACCTTATTCTGGACTCTTAGTTTACATTGTTCTGTGTCACATGTTCCCCGTTCCTGATCTCACCTCACTCAGTTCCCTTCATCACGTATTAGTCACAGGTGTACTGTGTTTCAGTTAATCATAGTCAGTATTTAAGTTCTCCTTGTTCACTCCCCAGGTTGTCAGTTGTCGATATCATTATGCTCAGTGCCAGCCCGTCCAACAGGCAATACAGGCGGTCGCCTGGGGCCCCTCTTTGATTTGGAGGCCCCACAACCCGCATATGATGTCACACATATTTAGTAATTTTATTTTTTCAAATATCCACATATAGTATGAGTGGTTATGTGTTAATTATAACACTTTTGTAATGCACAGACCCGATTAAACACGATACAATTCACAATGACGGTGAGCAAAATATAAAACATTTTATTAAAAGAATATCTCTGAATAATTCATACATGACAAATAGCTGAAAACGATAATAATAATAATAATAATAAAACTGTCTAAATAAAAGCGGAAAAAAGATTAGAAACATACACAGCAGCACCACACTCTATTTAGCATAACACCTCCCGCAATAGGCTATTGGATGAACTAGAATGTCGTAACGTATTCCTAGTACAGATTCCACATATTCCACTTAGCCACATATCTCTGTAAATTCCTTTCGATATATACTCGAGAAAGTGTCTTAAATAAGTCTAAAGTTATATAACGTCATAAGTCTGGTTGCTATTTTGATCGACTTACAGTGGTACCTCGAGATACGAAATTAATCCGTTCCGAGGCGGACTTCGTATAATGAGTTTTTCGTATCTTGGAACACATTTTACATGTAAAATGGCTAATCCGTTCCAAGCCCTCCAAAAACAGGCATTAAATTGCACAATTGTTGTTGTCGGCAGGACAACAACCTGAACAAACCCCAATGGATCTGTAGTTCATCGCCTTAACCGCTCAGCCACAGCTGGTTGTGGTACAGGACGCAGCGGGTCAAGTTCAATTTTTAAATATAGAATTTATTTGTATTTTATTTTGTTTATGTATCCTTTATTTTTATAATATTTAAATTATTTGTGTTTCTCAAACACACTTGCACTTTCATTTACAATATTTTACAATACTTTGCAGTACTTGCAAACTTATTTAAATCTGATTAAATATTTTTACACATGTATTACATGTTGAGTTTGTTACAGGTAATAAAAATGTATACACTTAAATATTGAAATTGTATTTTTTGTGCTCTCTTCTCGCTGTTTTTACACCAGTGGGCTAAAAAATTTTATCTCGCCTGGGGCCCCACAACCCTTCGGGCCGGCACTGATTATGCTGTTTAGTTACGTGTGGATGCCTCCCCTTGTTTTGCACTCTCATGTGCTATTTGTTTTCATTTATAATTAAAGTATTTCTGTTTCTTACTCCGTGGTCCGCGCCTTGTTCCGCATCGCATGCCAGCTACACATATATATAACAGCAATATCATTTAATTAAAGGTGTTTGACTGTAATAATCTAGTAAATATCTGTAAAATAACAATGTTTATCCGTAGAACTCTTAGCAATATCATTTAATTAAAGGTGTTTGACTGTAATAATCTAGTAAATATCTGTAAAATAACAATGTTTAGCCGTAGAACTCTTAGCAATATCATTTAATTAAAGGTGTTTGACTGTAATAATCTAGTAAATATCTGTAAAATAACAATGTTTATCCGTAGAACTCTTAGCAATATCATTTAAATAAAGGTGTTTGACTGTAATAATTTAGTAAATACAGTAGAACCCCGATTTACGAAATTAATCTGTTCCGAGGTTGGTTTCGTATATCGAACTTTTTGTATGTCGGTCAGGCTTTTACATGTTAATTGCCTAATCCGTTCCAAGCCCTACAAAAATGCCATATTCTGCATGGGATGAAGCGCATCCCAGCTTCATACTTCTCAACAATCTCAATAAAAAGCACCCTCTTCTTCCCTTTGACTTCAGCAACAATCTTCACATCCATGGTTACTGATTAGAAAAAAGTTTATGCTAAAAGCAGAGGCTGGTGGGAGCGATGCTGACCAATAGGAAAGCAGGTTTGTAAAAAGTGTTCCCCTTCTTACATGGACTATTCCAGCCATCCCTGTCATTCAGTGCGAAATCGACTATTCCAAACTTTCCCTCGGAGTTCAGGAAGTGTCGTGACAGAAGAGAGTTGATGGATGATTAAGGTAAAAGAGATCGGCTGAAGATTGTATATAGTTTATTGAGTGAAATACAGGGAATTAGTGCCAATCGTTGAGGTTTTATCGATCTATGCACCTTTAATAAATACCAGTTTTGGATTATTCCCTGAGTGAGACATCATTGTTCTGACCGGACAAACTGTAGTCTTCATCCAACCCGAACCAAAATCAGCGCGAATATCAAAACAAAACTCGGAAATCGTCGCCTCGCCGAGATTTCGTTTTTCGCATTTCGAACATTTTGTCGTAACTCGGGCGGAAAAAACCCCGAAATCTTTTATCATATGTCGAACTTTTCGTACGTAGAGCGTTTCGTAAGTCGGGGTTCTACTGTACCTGTAAAATAACAGTGTTTATCTGTAGAACTGTTAACACTGTCATTTAATTGAAGGTTTTTGATAATAATAATCTAGGAAAGATCCATAAAATAACAGTTTTACACTGTAAAAAAAATCATAAAAACTGTAAATTACTGGCAGCTACAGCTGCCAAACAAAAACCGTAAAAAAAAGGTAAAAAAGATGGAAAAAAACACTTAAACACGGGAAAAATCTTTAAAATAACATGTTTTTTCACTAAAATTTTTAATGAAAATTTCTGTAAAATTATTGTTTTTGCACTTTATTTGAATTAAGGTATTTTACTTTAATTTTACTCATTCTCGTAATCATACTTTAGATCTAATATTGTCGCATGGGATCAGTGTTGATACTGTTCAAATTCTGCAGCAGAGCGATGACATCTCAGATCATTACTTAGTTGCATGTAAATTACTCTTAGCCAAAGTTGAAAAACTAACTCCCTGTTATAAATATAGTAGAACTATCACTCCTAACACAAAAGATAGCTTTATAAATAATCTTCCTGATCAGTTTCATCTACTTAACATCCCAGACATCCTAGAAGAACTTGATGTTGCAACAGAAAACTTTCTATTAACTCTATTAATTAACTCTATTAATTCTCTCTTTTCCAGCACTTTAGACACTGTTGCTCCGTTGCGAGAAGATTAAAGAAAATAGTCCAACACCGTGGTACAACGAGCATACCCGGGCCCTCAAGAGAGCAGCCAGAAAAATGGAGCGGAGCTTGAAAAAAACGAAGCTTAAGGTTGTTCGCATTTCATGGAAAGACAGCTCTATTGCATTCAGAAAGGCCTTAAAATCAGCTAGATCTGCTTACTTTTCTACCCTCTTAGAAGAAAACAAATACAACCCTAGATATTTATTTGATACAGTGACTAAACTAACAAGAAATAAAGCCTCAACCCCAGATGCTTTAAAACAGCACAGCAGTAATGACTTCATGGACTTCTTTACTTGCAAAATTCATAATATTAGAGAGAAAATTATAACCATGCAACCGTCTACTACAATATCACAAAATACAGTCAATTTTACTGTCCCTGAAGACAAATTCCACTCCTTCATTGCTATTGGGGAGGAAGAATTGTCTAAACTCGTTAAATCATCAAAATCAACAACATGTATGCTAGACCCAATACCAACTAAGCTACTGAAAGAGATGCTTCCAGAAATCATAGATCCTCTTTTTAATATTATTAATTCATCTTTGTCATTAGGATACGTACCAAAAACCTTTAAGCTAGCCGTAATTAAACCGCTTATTAAAAAACCACAACTTAATCCTACAGGAGCGGCCAATCTGCCAACCCTTGGGAAAAAAAACTTCCGGTTCCGGTGTGAGAACGCTGTGCGCGTCTGGCTGCCGCTTCACGCTGTGAACGCCAACTTCTGCTTTCACCTGATTGAATTTGTCACGCATGTTGTACTTTTGGATTACTTTTACCTGGCTGTGATTATCCGGTTCTTCTACCATTGGAATTATCCTGCAACTTTGGTCACGCACCTTTCCACCTGCTGCGAGCCCTCGCTGTGTCTGCTGGATTATGGTCTTCCCGTTGGCCGCCTCGTCACGGTTGGTGAGTGAGTCTCCACTCTCTCTCTGACTGTCTCGTTAATTGCGCGGTCTTTCCTGCTGACCCTCTGATCGTTCGACACCTCTGGCTGAGTCGGTCTCCACCCTCTCTGCTGGTAGTGTTGCTGTTTGCGGACGGCGTCGTTGCTCCCCGGGCTGGAGTTGTGGATGTGTATTTCGTCGCACTGCTCAGCTGTTTTGCTTTTTTTTGTGACAATGCGTCGGATAATGCTGGACAAAAAGTTTGTTTTTCTTTTTCTCGTTGTTAGTGGCATCTACAGCATGTCATTAACATACTCTACTTCTGTTTTGCGGACCATTAACTGCCATCCGCGTCTTGACTCTGGGATCTATGAACTTTGTCGCTCGCTGGGGATTCTTCGCCGACCACGCTACGTCCATCGCTCTGCCAGGCACTTGCGCAATGAATATCGCACTACTGCGGACTGCATTCCCTCGATCTGGACCAGTAGATCGGTCGTTCATAGGACTTCGTGTCGTTCAAGAGATACAGCTTTACTAAGGTCCCTTGCCAGGGAAAATTTTCACCACCATGAGGTTAAATCTGGTGTATGTTTATCTCAGAATGTTTCACTACTAAATTGCCGTTCATTGACTGAAAAAGCTTCCCTACTCAATGATATAATCACTGATGCTGAACTGGACATGTTGCTTCTCACAGAAACCTGGCAGTCACCGAATGACTACTTTCACCTGAACATTCTTACTCCATCTGGTTATAAGTATTTGTCTAAGCCACGTCTCTGTGGTAGGGGTGGTGGCCTGGCAGTGGTATATCGTGATACTATGAAAATTATCATGACTGAATTTCATGATGCTAAATCTTTTGAATACATGGCTTTTAAAGTGCTTGCTCGTACAACTCTGTTGGTCATATTAATATATCGTCTCATATATTCTCACCTAATTCATCGGAAGTCTTCTCTAACTGGTCCTCATCACAGCCCATAAAACACACTCTCTCTAACTTTACACCCACCAATATGACAGCTGTTAGAAACTTAATTGCTCATACCAGCTCATCCACTTCTCGGTTGGATCCAGCACCTACTTCACTTCTCAAAAACTGCCTATCTTCTATCTCCTCTCCTATTGCTCATCTAATCAATTGTTCTTTTTCTTCTGGTTCTGTCCCACTATCACTAAAAACAGCTGCTGTCATACCAATTTTAAAGAAACCTGGGCTGGATTCTTCAGTCATGAATAATTTCAGACCCATTTCTAATCTTCCTTTTGTTGCGAAGCTGCTTGAAAAGGTTGTTGCCTCTCAACTACAAGCTCATCTCTCTGTAAACAACCTACCTGATCCCTTTCAGTCTGGCTTTCGGTCGGGCCACAGCACTGAAACAGCGTTGGTAAAAATTACTAATGACTTGCTTTTGTCTGCTGATTCTGGTTGTCTTACCATCCTTATCATGCTCGACTTAACTGCTGCATTTGATACTATATCCCATCATATACTCATCTCTCGTCTATCTGCTATCGGCATCACGGGTAATGCGTTATCCTGGTTCATATCGTATCTCACCGATAGACAATTCTTCGTTATTATTCAGAACTTCAAATCTTCTCCATGTTCTCTCTCTCAGGGTGTTCCTCAAGGCTCTGTTCTTGGACCGCTTCTGTTTAACATTTATCTGCTACCATTAGGTCACATTATCCGTAGTCATGGTCTAAGCTATCATTGTTATGCTGATGACTTGCAAATCTACATTTCAGCCCACTCCGTCTCCACTCTCCCCCTGGACTCATTAAATACCTGTATTACTGATATTAAAACCTGGCTACATAGAAACTTCCTGAAATTCAATAACAATAAAACTGAGGTCACTGCATTCGGTCCACCATCCATTCTGAAAAAGTCTGAACTGAGTATACTTATTGATGGGTCCTCATTAATTCCATCTCACTCTGTTAAAAATCTGGGTGTAACATTTGACTCTGCTCTTACATTTCAAGCTCATATTGGTTCAGTTACCAAGACTGCATTCTACCACCTTCGTAACATTGCCAGACTCCGACCAGCTCTCAGCACTAAAGACACCGAAACTCAATGCCTTAACTCAATGCCTTAATAACCTCACGTCTTGACTACTGTAATTCACTGCTTATTGGGCTTCCCGCTAAAACTATCACTAGACTACAATATGTACAAAACTCTGCTGCCAGAGTCATCCATCAAGTCAAAAAATCGGACCACATTACCCCGTTGCTCTATAACCTTCACTGGCTACCTGTCTCTGTCCGCATTCAGTACAAAATTCTTCTGTTAACTTTTAAATGTCTGCATGGACTTGCTCCTCATTATTTATCTGAACTTCTGCACTGTTATTCTCCTCCACGTACTCTCCGGTCATCTGACTCTAGACTACTCTCTATACCTCGTTTCCGTCTTTCTACTATGGGTGGCAGATCATTCAGTGCTGTGGCCCCGAAACTTTGGAATTCCCTCCCTCTTTCTCTGCGCGACACTGCTACTATTTCCTCCTTCAAGTCTCAATTAAAAACATATCTTTTCTCACAGTACTTCCAAACTTTATCTGCTTAGAATTCTTTTTCTTTTCTCTTCTGTATATTTGTATTTATATGTCCTACATTGTATGAGTATGTCTATTTTGTGTATGTATATTTTGTGTACAGCGACCTTGAGCATGGGAAAGGCGCTATATAAATAAAACTTATTATTATTATTATTATTATTATTACAGAATTAGTTAATTACAGGCCGATATCAAATCTACCTTTTTGTCAAAAATTCTAGAAAAGGCAATATCTTTACAACTATGTTCCTTTCTAGAAAGAAACAGCATCTACGAGGATTTCCAGTCAGGATTTAGACCATATCATAGTACTGAGACTGCTCTCATTAGAGTTACAAATGATTTGCTTTTATCATCCGATCGTGGTTGTATCTCTCTGTTAGTGTTACTGGACCTTAGTGCTTCATTTGATACAATCGACCACAAAATCCTTCTAAATAGATTTAAAAATTATGTTGGCATTAGTGGAGTTGCATTAGCCTGGTTCAAATCGTACTTATCTGACCGTTATCAGTTTGTAGCAGTAAATAAGGAGATGTCATATCGATCACGGGTTCAGTATGCAGTTCCTCAAGGTTCAGTACTAGGACCATTGCTTTTCACCCTGTACATGCTTCCTTTGGGTGCAGTTATTAGGAAGCATGGCATTAGCTTTCACTGTTACGCTGATGATACTCGACTCTATATTTCTTCTCATCCTGATGAAACGAACAAATTCACTAAATTAACAGAATGGATAACTGATATAAAAAATTAGATGACTAATAACTTTCTACTGCTTAATTCTGAAAAAACATAGATTCTAATTATTAAACCAAAAAGTTCTGCACGTAATAATCTAGACTACTGCCTAACACTCGATAGCTGTTCTGTCAAGTCTTCGTCGTCAGTTAGAAACCTGGGTGTGCTCTTTGATACCAATCTTTCATTTGAAAGCCACGTTTCTAGCATCTGTAAAACTGCATTCTTCCATCTAAAAAATATATCTAAATTGCGACATATGCTCTCAAAGACAAATGCGGAAAAGTTAGTTCATGCGTTCATGAGTTCAAGGCTAGATTATTGTAATGCTTTACTAGGTGGTTGCCCTGCACGCTTAATAAACAAATTCCAGCTGGTCCAAAATGCAGCAGCTCGAGTTCTTACTAGAACCAGGAAGTGTGAGCATATATATATTTTTTTTGATAACAAGATGGCGCCGCGGATGGCAGTCTCGGTTTTTTGCTCTTCAGTGATCGTCTTGTCTTTGTTTGTTTGTTCTGCTTTTAGTCATTCTTTTCCGATTGTTTTCACCAAAAACGAACTACTGGACATTAGGGAACACACACCAGACAATATTTCTGTGTTTTTTGATTATTCAGACGTTTTATTTGATATCCTCGTTGGAGTCGCGACTGTCTCTTTAAACCGAGCAGCCAGACGCAAGCGTGGGAAACGAGCTGGGGCACTGGTCAAACTCCGCTCCGCACTCCTCTTCCCAGTATTCATCTTGCTAATCTCCGTTCTCTTCCTAATAAAATGGATGAACTGCTTCTCCTCACCAGGATTAATAAGGATTTTTTCAACTCTGCTGTTCTGTGCTTCACTGAGACCTGGCTAAATATAAACACACCGGACAACGCACTATATCTGCCGGGCTTCCAGCTGTTCCGAGCAGATCGCATCACGGAACTAACTGGGAAAACGAGAGGTGGAGGTTTGTGTTTCTACATCAACGAAAGTTGGTGTTCAGATATAACAACACTGAAGAAGATATGCTCTCCTAAACTAGAGACTCACTTTATAAACTGTAAACCTTTCTATTCACCGCGTGAGATTGCCTCGTTTATTCTGATCAATGTTTACATTTCTCCAGATGCGTGTGTTAGACAGCATTACAACAGCTGGCTGAACAAATAGCTGAGACTGAACAAAAGTATCCAGATTCTCTTTTAATCATTCTTGGGGATTTTAACAAAGCAAATCTCTCCCGTGAACTGCCAAAATACAGACAGCACATTACATGTCCCACCAGAGACAGTAATATTCTTGACCACTGCTACACCACAATAAAGAATGCATATCACTCCGTCCCACGGGCAGCTTTGAGGCTTTCTGATCACTGTGTGGTTCATCTTATACCATCCTACAGGCAGAAACTGAAATCAGTTAAACCTGCAAAAAAGACTGTAAAGAGATGGACTAATGAAGCAGAGCAGAATTTAAAAGCATGTTTTGAATGCACGGACTGGAATGTTTTTGAAGCTGCAACCACTGATCTGGATGAGTTAACAGATACTGTATCATCATACATCAGTTTCTGTGAGGACACACACATTCCTACCAGGACACTCTTATCATTTCCTAATGATAAACCATGGTTTACTGGGAAACTCAAACAGCTTTGTCATAACAAAGAGGACGCTTACAGAAGGGGGGATGGGGTTTTGTACAAACAGACTAGGAACAGACTGACAAAGGAGATAAGAGCAGCTAAACAAAGTTACTCTGAAAAGCTGAGAAACCAGTTTTATTCCAACAACCCTGCTGCTGTCTGGTCAGGCCTGAAGAATATCACCAATTATAAGCCACCATCCCACCGACCTGCTGAGAATCAACATCTGGCAGATGAGCTAAACACTTTTTACTGCAGGTTTGAGAAACCCAATCTCACACCTCAAAACCACTCTGAACTACACTTCACACGTCCTCCAACACCTCCTGCACCCCCTCTCCCCCCCTCCGCCATCCAACCAGAGCTTAAGGTCTGTGTGGAGCAGGTAACCAAAATCTTCAAAAGACAGAAGATAAGGAAAGCTTCAGGCCCAGACGGCATCTCATCTGCTTGTTTGAAAGCCTGCGCTGACCAACTGGCCCCAGTCTTCACGCGGATCTTCAATAGATAATTGGAGCAGTGTGAAGTTCCCCGTTGCTTCAAACGTTCCACCATCATTCCTGTCCCAAAAAAACCCAAAATCACTGGACTTAATGACTACAGACCTGTCGCTCTCACATCTGTGGTCATGAAGTCATTTGAAAGACTGGTTCTGGCCCACCTGAAGGACATCACTGGACCCTTGCTGGATCCTCTTCAATTTGCCTACAGAGCAAACAGGTCTGTGGACGACGCAGTCAACATGGGACTGCATTATATCCTGCAACATCTCAACAGACCTGGGACTTATGCAAGGATCTTATTTGTGGACTTCAGTTCGGCCTTCAACACCATCATGCCTGATCTTCTTACAGCTAAACTGACCTAGCTCTCCTTGCCATCCTCAATCTGTCAGTGGATCACCAGCTTCCTGACAGACCGGCAACAGCGAGTGAGACTGGGAAAACTCACATCCAGGACTCTCACTACCAGCATTGGCGCCCCCCAGGGGTGTGTTCTCTCCCCACTGCTCTTCTCCCTGTACACCAATGACTGCACTTCTAAAGACCCTTCTGTGAAGCTCCTGAAATTTGCAGACGACACCACCGTCATCGGCCTCATCCGAAACGGTAACGAGTCTGCTTACAGACTGGAGGTTGAACAACTGGCTGTCTGGTGCAGTTATAACAACCTTGAGCTCAACACGCTCAAAACGGTGGAGATGATAGTGGATTTCAGGAGGAACAGCCCTGCTCTACCTCCACTCACCATCATGAACAGCACAGTGGCAGCAGTGGAGTCATTCAGGTTCCTGGGCACCACCATCTCTCAGGACCTGAAGTGGAACAATCACATTGACTCCATTGTAAAAAAGGCCCAGCAGAGACTGTACTTCCTTCGTCAGCTGAGGAAGCTAAACCTCCCACAGGAGCTGCTGATACAGTTCTACTCGGCCGTCATTGAGTCTGTTTTGTGCACCTCCATCACTGTCTGGTTTGGTTCAGCTACCAAATCTGACATTGGGAGACTACATCGCACAATCCGGACTGCAGAGAGGATTATTGGTGCTTCCCTGCCAGCCCTCCAGGACCTGTACTCTTCCAGAGTGAAAAAGAGAGCAGGTAAAATCATCACGGACTCTGCTCACCCTGGAAACACCCTGTTTGAACTGTTACCATCAGGACGGCGACTACGATCACTGGCCACTAGAACATCTAGGCACAGGAACAGTTTCTTTCCACAGGCTATTTCACTCTTGAACAGTTGAATTAATAAGAGATAAAATGCTGGGCAGAGCGCAGGGAAAGAAAAACAATGCAGACGGATGTTATGGCTGACAATCTATCCCCTCTCCCACTCCATACAAAAAATCCCAGCATGTGACCACATGTACTGTGTATGTTATGTATTGTTATTGTTATTTGCCATGTAAACTCATGTTGTGTTGTATATGTGCACTGGAAGCTTCAATACCAAGACAAATTCCTTGTGTGTGCAAGCACACTTGGCAATAAAGCTCTTTCTGATTCTGATATTACCCCAGTTCTGTCAAACCTGCACTGGCTTCCTATTAAACACCGAATACATTTTAAAATCTTGCTAATTACTTACAAAGCATTAAATGGTTTAGCTCCACAGTACTTGAGCGATCTCTTAACACATTATAGTCCTTCACGTCTATTGCGATCCCAAAATACTGACCAGCTTATAATACCTAGAATATCAAAGTCAACTGCTGGCGGTCGATCCTTTTCCTATTTAGCTCCTAAACTCTGGAACAATCTTCCTAATACAGTTCGGGAAGCAGACACACTCTGTCAGTTTAAATCTGGACTAAAAACACATTTCTTCAACCTGGCATACACATAACACATTATACATACATTTTGAAATGTAAAATGATTGTTAGGCTACATAATTTAGGTCAGCCGGAACCGGGAACATTCCCATAACATCTGATGTACTCGATACATCAGAAGAAGAATGGCATCTACACTGATATTATTCTCTGTTTATTCCGAGGTTACCGTGGTCAGCCGGATCAAGGCCGTATCCAGATCAGATGAAGGACCTGCACCTGGACACGAGCACAGTACTGCCCTAAAGCACTAAAGGTGACTTGACTTGACTATGTGTGCGGCGAGGACCAGCCAGCCGCATCACAGACATCAGCCAAGGAAACTCAGAAGGAAGCCTTGGAAGCAGCCACGCCCCGAGTGGAGTGGGTCTGGACGCTCAGAAGAGACAGTCCAGCCGACTCCAGGCGAGAAAGATAGCCTCAGCTATCCCCCTGCCCAGATAGAGGCCCGGGACCCACTCGAGGATCCCGGAAGAACAGCTGGTCGGACCCATGCCACAGGAGGAACCTGGTGGACATAGAACCCAGTGCTCACACTGGGATGACCTTGTTCTTAATTTCTGGCCATGATCACCAAGGGGGGAGAGGACAGAACCTCTAGCCACAGAGGAAACCGGGACCGAGGGCGAGTCCCCCGGGGGTATGAGGCAAGCAGAGCAGCCACATAAACCTCTCGGGCGAAGAAGCCCTGATCAAGGAAAGAGCCGAAGGGATAAACGGTTTCCTTGTGGTGGAGCCTTTGGAGGGGAGAGAAACTCGGAAACTCTCCTTCCTTGGCGGAACCTTCTGTACGGCTGATTGTTTCAGACGGACCATTTGACTGCTGCACTGCTGCTGTTTCCTGTTTGCTCGAGTGGATTGCGTTTGTTTGCGTCGTATAAACTTGTTTTTGTTTTATATTTTAAACTCAACGTTCGTTCTTATTGCTAAATACAATACAATACTAGATTATTTAATAAATTGTATTCGTTAGCTTTAATTTTAGTCGCTAAACGCATTAGCATTGTGCTATCTTACTGTTCGTGCATACAGCGTTTTCTCGCTCGCGCCTTTTTCCCGAGTTCATCAAACAACTGGTGAATTGGAGAGCCATGGAACACGGTGAGTCATGTCATCTCTTATAATTCTTACATGCTTCATGCATACTCTTTCTGTCTCTGTCAGCAGCCAGGGCTTCACATGTGATAAATGTAGGGACATAGTCAGGCTGACAGAGAAGATCTCAGAATTAGAGACACGCATCTAAACTTTAATCGAGGATAGTAAGAATGCAAGGGCTTTAGATACTGCTTTGGATGCGACTAGCTTAGCAAACCCTGTACATTGTTCGGTTCCGGCTGTAGAGCCCGTGCAGCAGGGCAACTGGGTGACTGTGAGACGGCATAATCGTGGATCAAAAAACCACTGTTCCATTCCGATCAGAACATCAAACAGGTTCTCCCCACTCAGTGACGCACCCACTGAGAAACCTGTTGAAAGTGCCCTTGTGATTGCGATTCTATTACTCGGAATGTGAAAATAGAGACTCCAGCCAACCTCGGTTGCGAGACCAGCACTATGCACCAGTACCCCTCAAGGACCGAACGTATCTGCTCCAGAACTCCCGGGAGCAGGGCGAAAGGGGAATAATACAGACGTAGACTCGGCGACGTCTGAACCTCGAAACCAGCCGGAGCAAGTCTGGAAGAGGAAGAGAAACTCTCAGAGAACTGAGGATGCCACTGCAACACCTTCCTTTATGAAGGATGTCACTCTGAAGGTTTGCAAAGAAATAGTACGGTACTGAATAAAAGATAAAACCACTTCTTCAAACAAATACTTTTCCTGTGAGTTTATTCTCTAAATCAAATAAGTTTACCAACAACAAAAAAACAGTTTTAAGCCAATGTCTTTACAGAGTCAATGTCAAACTCATCATGATTGTCCAGAGTTAGACGAAATAGCCAAAACAGATGACAATGAGGTGAGATGCAGATGATTCCGAATGGTTATTTGAGAGCGATGCAATGATATAATCCTGTAAATCCAGTTTGAGAGCTTGCGGTGCTGATCTGTGGCTCTTGCTCAATGTCCAAAGATCACCACAGTCGGCAACCTCATGGGCTGAATAGCTACCCAGTAGTAGTAGCGTTAGCAAGAGGAGTAAGAATAGAAGTAGGAATAGAATAGAAAGTCCTTTTCTACAAAACAAACAATGCACATAAACTTTTGTAATTACAAATACATCATATGACCAAACTCAGAAGTCATTCAATACTCACGTTTGAGCATAAACTTAAACAGTTCTCAAAACAGGACTCAGGAAGTTTCAGTAGCCGTGAGCTCAACCATGCGGTTTCCCTCTACCAAACAACTCATTCCCTCTACTACATTTTTGGCTTATATACAGCCACCAATATATACGCCAATCAGCCACCTTATATACGCACCTCACCCTGCGGTCTGTGTGGGTCCTAACGCCCCAGTATAGTGACGGGGACACTGTACTGCAACAAGCACCGTCCTTCGGATGAGACGTTAAACCGAGGTCCTGACTCTCTGTGTTCATTAAAAATCCCAGGATGTCCTTCGCAAGAGTAGGGGTTTAACCCCGGCATCCCTGGCCAAATATGCCCATTGGCCTTGGTCCATCATGGCCTCCTAATCACCCCCCTACATTAATTGGCTTCATTGCTCTGTCTCCTCTCCTTAGCTGGTGTATGGTGAGCGTTCTGGCACAGGTTGCCGTCGCATGATCCAAGTGGATGCTGCACACTGGCGGTTGAGGAGATCCCCCCGACAGATGCTGTCCCGACCATCCAGTGTTAAGGAATGGTAGAGAATAGCGACAATCTGGGAGGGGCGACCCCCCCTAAATGGTCCGCTGGCGGCAGAGACCGAGGGGAATCGCCAGCTTGAGAGCGTTGGCCCGAACCTCGGTTTTTAGGGAAGGATAGCGGGTAAGGACGCTCTGCTTGAGTGGAGTGACCCATCAGGACCACTTCCGTCCATAGAGGATGCATCCGTCATGACACGGAGCTCCGATACAGGTCCTAGAACCAGAGTCCCCACACTATAGAAGTCAAGTCAAGTCAAGTCAAGTCACCTTTATTTATATAGCGCTTTTTACAATGTAGATTGTTTCAAAGCAGCTTTACAGGAAAAACAATATAAACAAAGTTTGTTTGGCTGAACAGAAGCCCCAAAAGAGCAGCTGAATCAATACAATTGATGAATTTTAAGTGTTAAGTTTCCCCAACTGAGCAAGCCATAGGCGACAGCAGCAAGGAACCAAAACTCCGGCAGGTGACGTAACGAATGAAGAATAGAATGGAGAAAAAACCTTGGGAGAAACCAGGCTCAGTCGGGGGACCAGTTCTCCTCTGGCCAACAGCCAAACAGTGCATGATTATTATACAACAATTCAAGTCCAATATGAAGTCCAATTTGGTCTGGTTAGAGATGAGTTCATGATCGTCACAGGGGAGGGTCTAGTAGAGCCACGATCTTCGCAGACACTTCAGGGCAGTGCTGTGCTCGTGTCCAGGTCAAGGTGCGTAGGCATGCTCTGTGACCTTAATAGTGTGGATGTGGGGTACTCCTCGGAGTAAACCCCTATGGTTCTAGCAGCCACTGCTCTAGTCTCAGATACATCACTCCAGGTGACTTCCAACACCCGAGCCGCTGTCTAGGGAGAGAAGCGCTCTGTGAGTGCTAGCAGTGGGTGCTTGGCCTATTATAAGCTCTGACAGCTGAAGAACCGTGCTAGCCGTGCTAGCACTAAACTTCCCAGATGAGCCACTCCTTCATGCTCAGCCTCAACCCCCAACCTTAGGAGAGCAAGAACGACATCTCAACGTCGAACCGCTAGCCCGGTGACTGGGGGGACCAGTCGCCAGGGGAAATTCTTAGAACGCGCTGCGTCCAAGCAAAAGTGAGGGCGACAGAGCTAGGCCGAGAGGAAGCTCCAGACAGGTACGCCTCTCCCCCAGAGGCGAACCTGCGGAGCTTCATGGATGGAGAGCTGTGCGAGAGCACATCTTCCGGAGAAGACGCTAAACTTCCAGGGCCGCACCAGCTCTCATCCATATGGAACAAAGAAGAGACGGCTGTACCGCCGGAACCTCCAACCGAGAGGGAACCATTCCCATGCCCCATCTTCAGGTTTTTTGGAGTGTGCTTCCTGTTCCATGACCAGAGCCTGCTTGGGGTCTACCACAGTGAGTAGGCCCCTGAGCATATCCTTGTT
Organism: Rhodeus uyekii; assembly: GCA_037043235.1. Classification (NCBI taxonomy): domain Eukaryota; kingdom Metazoa; phylum Chordata; class Actinopteri; order Cypriniformes; family Acheilognathidae; genus Rhodeus; species Rhodeus uyekii. The sequence goes on from JAWRVZ010000567.1 coordinate 40,920, forward strand.
TTTCTTTGATGATACTATGCGCAGGACCCCATGAGAGATATCTGGCGCGTTACGCGGCGAGAACTCATGAAGGGAACCAGCACCCCCAAGGCTGGTCTCTGGTCCTTGAAGAGCGTCCACCACAGGGCCCGGATTCTAGGGGAACGCCTGGGTTGAAGGCTCTTGAACCCTCCTCGGAGAGGGCGACTCCACCAGAACCGCGCTGTTCTGGACGGGAACTGGGAGAGATCGCCTCTGCGAGGTCTGGCGCTCTTAGCACCAGCACCTCAAGCTCTAAGCCCCTTTCAGCGAAGAGAACGCTCCTCAGATACGTCCTGGTGAGCAGGCTGAGCTCAAGAATGTAGGCCCTACCCCAAAAAAAATTATTTTGGGGGGAGATGAGCAACAACACTCTTGTGCCCTAAGAGAGGAGCTCTGAGGCTGTGGCTGGAACACAGCCTCAAAATGAGTGCGGTAACTTCCTGGACAACGCCTGCTGCGACAGCCTCCAAAAACTTCTCCACGACAGATCCTCAGACCTAGCCGCCGAAAAAGCCCCGGAAGTGACAGAGGGGCGCCCAGGAGGACATAGTTATGTCTCTAGTTTAATGACTAGGAGGCCAAAGTGCTTCTCCGGAGGCTGTCTCACTAGCGGCCCAGAGAGAGAGCTCCGACCTTGTCGAGGTCCCCGAGCAGTTCCGCAGAAACTACTCTGCCCACGAGAAATAAAAAAATGACCCGCTTTTATTTTACTTATTTGTATGTTTTTTCATTTTATATATATATATATATATATATAAATATAGAGAGAGAGAGAGAGTTTTTTTGTTTTTTTGGGCATCGCCGGGGGATTTTGCAGACACTGGGATGGGATTGTAGAAATTGTGGGATTGTAAAAATGGGATTGTAAAATTAATCCAAGCATTTATAGGATTAATTCCCTAGTTTCAGCAGCCATAATAATATTGGCTGTGAGACAGCACAATTCACACCTCGACATGCTCCTCATAGACTAGAGAGGGAGATGGCTAAACTTCCTCTCCAGCCTTGACACTAGCACGTCCAACCCCTCAGAGCTGGACCATTGCAGCCTCAGTCTGCCTATTTGGAAGTAAACGCTCCATACAGCGTGCTTTCGAAACATGACAGAGACCGGATCCGCGAGGAAAGCTGAGGTAGGGCGGAGCCCATCTCAACCGCCGCTGATGGATCTGACGCGATCACCAGTTACAGCCTGCTGCTGAGCCTCAGCTGCAGCAGGACCAGATCCCTGACGAAAACGCGTTACTGAGCGGCTTAGCAAAGCTCACAGCCAGCGCACTCGAGCACCGACTGCGCAGATTGTGTGTATCACTATCCGTGACATTCATTGCGGGGGGCTCTTTTTTTTTTGAAAACACACAGCTTGTTTGCCAAATATAAGAAGGAAGTCCCTTTTCTTTTAAACTAGACTAGGGAGATATGTGCACACCAGCAACACAACACAAGCGACACAGCACGCTGAAGACACTCAAGCTGCTGTTCCGGGTTCCGGTGCCCCCTTTTATGACCTGGTTCATGACGTCACTGACCCGCACGTGCATTCACACGCATTTGTTTCATAGTACTTCAGAAGACTATCATCAGGCATTTCCCCTAGCGCTTTTGATGCAGCTCAAGTTCCCATGAAAGGGAACTAAATTGTGCACAAATTAAATAAATACCTTTTTTTAACCTATGTTACACATTGGTTGCGTATTCGTGACTCGTCATTGTTTTCCCACCCACCTTGTTCTTCTGGTTAACTATTACTTGTCTCAGATGTTTCCCATTAAATTACCCGTCCTCCTGTGGCTATTTAATCCCCTCGTGTTTGCTGTCCGTTGTCTTTACCGTTATGTTTTGCTGCTCTCATTTTACATTACATTTATGCATTTGGCTGACGCTTTTATCCAAAGCAACTTACATTACATTCAAGGAACACATTGAATCAGTTCTTGCTTTCCCTGGGATCGAACCCATGACCTTGATGTTGTAAACACCAATGCTCTACTGATTGAGCTACAGGATAGATCTCAGCTCTAGTCGAGTCCTAGTCAGTCAGTCAGTCTTTCCCCCCTCGAGGTTGTTTATGTTTGTATTTTTGTTGTATTTTGGTAATAAAAAACCCTTGTCCCTGCACTACTGAGTCCTCGCCTTTCCCTTTACCCACCTCCCTGACAGATTTATTATTATAGAAATACATTATAGCATAGAAAAACACATCTGTCTATCAATAGGTCACGCCTGCGCTGATCTCGTCTGATCTAATCCTCAAACAGAAGCTGCTGTGGATCAGGTTTGTTCAGAGAGTAAGTTGCTATGGCGACTCACATACCCTGAAAGTTTCCTAAGCATGTAACCTAAGTTTACAGGGTAGATTTTAAATGACTGATTTTACTACATAAAGGGCTACACAATTTGTCACCCTCTTATTTCACAGATCTTTTACACACGTACACAAACCTCAGAGGAACCGAAGGTGATGTGAGCAGATGAGTTCAGATGTTCTGCGCTCTAGATGAACGCTGAGGGGAGACTGTGTGTTTGCACTGCTGCTGAATAACTCACCAACGTCTCTGGGCTCTTTTAAAAGAAAATTACACTTATTCTCATTAGCATTTGACTTGACAAATTGACGTAACAAAGAGGCTCTTGTCGTCTTGTTTGTACTTTATTTTATGTTGGCCGCATGCATTGTTGGCTTCTGTATGTGTATTGTTTTATTGAATGCATGATAGCACAGCGCATTGGTCAAAGGTCTGTTGTTTCAGTTGTTGTTTCAGTTACTAAATTAAGCAAACACATCTGAGATTGCCAGAGATTTCTCATTGCCTTCATTTGTGCTCTTGTTCCGGCTGTGATAAAACGTGGCATCTGGTTTGGACATGCGTTGTGTTTTGGTGCTTGCATGATTCCAGCAAAACTTGCATGTGTGTTACATTTTATGTTTCTCATGTGTGTGTTCGTAGATAAATAAAGACCAGGACAATTTTCCAAATGAATGTTTATTAATTATTTGATAAAGTAATATACATGTGTCTGGTTACATGTTGAACATGGTAAAATCCTCAATGTTGAACAAACACTGCCCAGTTTTTATAGAGTCCCATCTATAGAGAGAAAATGCAATGTTAGTTAGTGAAATAAAGTAGATTCACACTTCAAGTGACGATTGAGCATTAGGGATGACACCTGCGGTTAAACAAGCTGAAGAACGAAGATAAGAGTAACATCAAGGACAGAGAAAAGAGAAGAGATGGGCAGAAACACAACTAAATGAACTAACTTACAGCCACACAGCCGTAGATGACCAGAGGGTGATGAAGACTGAAAAAACTTAAGAAACAGCAACTTTCAGTTTTAAACTTTCATTATCAAGTTGTTAAATGCTTTTCTTATAACCTCTGTTATTCAACAAACTGCTCATAATTATGCTTTTATTATGCATTCATGCAAATTATGCATTTGCGGTGTACACAAGATCTTCTGAACTGATTTGTGTTCAGATCTTTATGATCAGCGTTTTGTCTGGAAACTGGAAATGAATCCTGCCACACTGAGTTTATGGTTCGAGCCCCTGGTGTGACTGACACTGCACAGGCCGAGGAAAGCCTCTTTTATTTCCACTGTGAAATCAATTGCTTCTGAAAGTGGTCATGATCTCAGAATGTGTTTCCTGTGGCAAACCCTGTTCCTGCAGCCGTGAGCTGATAGAAGAAGCAGAGGCAATCACTGATAGTAATTAGTCTGGATTATTTTCACTGTTAGATAGTGTTTGTGTTTTTGATTCTCAAAACATTATGCTTAATATCTTTTATGGATGTAGTTTTGTGTACTGAAGTTATTCGTGTTGATAAAGTACACGGGCCCTTCACTTCTAATCCGTGACTGTGTAGAGAATCCTAAACTCATTCAGAAAACTTCTGAACAACTACACGACCAACAGATGAGATGGAGCAGACTGTGCTGCCCCTTACTAGGGCAATTGCTATAAATGGGTGCATTTAAGTAGGTCTACTGAAGCTTGTGGTTAGGTATAAATACAATGGACTCTCTGCAAGCTTGCTTCCGCATTTAGCCTCATTTGGGTTTTCTGGTAAAGAGCAGTGCATGCTAATGAAGAAACTGAAGCACAGAAGTAAATGTTGAGGAAGAATCACACAGCTGGACGCCACAGTGATTGATGCGATCCTCCTTTATGCCAAAGGTAATTAAAGCTTTTAAATACTTTATTACTAAAATGCTATGTTTTAGTGTAGCATGGGGTAAAATGGGGCAAGAGGCACTCATTAAGAAAAACGTGCTTTTCATTACTCCCATAGTGTATGATTGCAGAAAAACTATGTTTAAATTGAATACGGATGAAGCAATATAAAAGTGGTTAAAAATCATGAAAGTGGTTTTGTATTAACCATCTGAATCTTAGCATGTCAACAGATGGAAAAGTCAGCCAGCTATTTATTATCACGTTGAGTATTGTTCAATAGCCGGGGTGTTTTCCCCCAAAATACCATACTTTTACATAATCTTATGCTATTGAACAAAACCTTTGTCTTAACATTAAATTTGATTGATTTTCATTTGCTACATAAATCTACAATATTTAAAAAAGACATAAAATATCAGATCAGTTTAGTGCAGGATCAGCCTTGCGTTGCTGTGTGCAGGAGGACAGAAGCATCTAATTGCAGTTTTAATAAACAAAATAAACACAAGGAAGATGGAGAGCAGGAATAAATGACTGACAGTGAAGCAGGGAAACCAGGGCTTAAATTCACGAACACTGCAGAAGATTCCTCAGTCGGTCACCAGAGGTCTCACTCGCCTGAGAACCAGCACTCAGTGTGGACTACATTTCCCAAGAGCCCACAGTCCTGGACGGATTACTGCACACCCATTCCTGATCAACATCAAATCACCATTCATTCAGTTTCTGACCATTTTAAAAAGATTATTGATGAAATAAATGATTCCAGATTCAAAAATTCCTGTTTCGAGATCTGTGCATATGCATCATCAGGATTTGTAATCATCGCATCGAGAACAGTGAATTGTTCCAGCCCCAATCGCCGTAAGTGCCTCCAACTCTCTCTAGAGCTGAACGTTTTGAGCAAACTCTATATTTGTATTCCTCAGGAGACAATCAAGCAAGAACAGAGGTTCTCACCACAAATGGAATAATGTGCTCCTTCATTCCCCTGGAGAGTCGCAGCGGCTCCAGCAGACTCTTATCTTTCACATCACACACTACAGCACCTCGCTCTCAGTTCACTCCCTCCACCTCACACTGCAGCAGCCTGACGGCAAAATGTTGACTCATTCCACCAGAAAATGCTTCTCCAGTGGTTTGGCAGTGAAAGTTTGTGAAAGTCAAATAAAAAAAAAACATAAGCAACACAATAAGAGTAAAGGGACAGCCCCTCACGGATGACTGTCACATAAACTATTGCATGAAGTCCAGGCCTGGTCACGTTTATTTGTGCACGTCATTATTTTTACTATTCAGCTCCTGTAATCTTTAATCAAAAACATGAACCTCTCCTCCCCCCTCAAAATCACATCTGTTCTCTTTTCATTATGTATGTCTCGGTGGAGGTTGAGGGGAAATATCCTCCACTACTGACTGCAAACTGGCCACTTCCTACAATCCAATCAATTCCCTAGGACGAAATCAAGTCCTGGCATACATTTTTTTCTCATTTCAAAAGCCATTTCTCTTGGATATACTTCATATAAGGATAGGGAAGAAAAGAAAATAATAGGGAAGAGCAGACTATCGCGACATTAAAGCTGCAGTAAGTGATTTCTGAGAAAAGTTGTGGAAATTTTAATCAATACCTAAACAAACAATATTATGAATATTTACTATGTTTGTTCTGCGTTTGCTGAAAAAATATGTGGTTTGTGCATAGTCCTGGCTGTGTAAATATGAGAAAAACAAATTGGATCTAACAGAGGATGAAGGAGATTAAACAAACTGTAAAAAAAAAAACTGTAGAAAGAGAGAATCCTGAGATATTACCAAAGAAGAGTATGCTAAAATTATAGGGATATAAACTATTATTTTATCCCTAAAATTATAGGGATATAAACTATTCATGGTTCGACAATAAGGACTATTTGATGGCCCAGGGCCCGCATGAAAGATGCTTGGGTTATTTGATGGAATTGTCACTAGTCAATTATCACAAATGTGTATCATTTTAGCAGGTTTTTTAAAGTCTTGTAAATTTAAACATTCAAGAGCAAGAAAAACCCAACAATAATTTCCATTCAGTACTCGGGCACGTCTTCTGGCATTTGGATGCAATGCTTTGCCATGGTCTCTTGGTCTTCGTTTGGTCTCTTGCTCCACCAGTTCCAGTTCTCCTGTGGAACCAGAGTGGATCAGATGGCCTCAGTGTCCTCACCACAGCCAAGGGTATATAGCTCCCCCAAATAATGTTTCTTGGGTTAAACTCACAGGTCTTTTGTTGGGACTGGCTCAGGGGCCAGAGGGCGTGCTGGACCTGCCTTGAGGACAAGACGGTGTTCTGGAGTGGGTTCTTCCTGCTTCGCTACTGTTCGGACGCTCTTGCTTACAGCTCTGCGCTTTGCTCTATTGCTTTTATATTTTATCTCCTAATTTTAGCTTCAGCAAATCAGCACAGTGCTCAAACGACAAATATTGGCACCAACAAAGTTTCTAACTGGAAGAATTGCAACAAAAAAGGGGATTTTTTTCCAACCAGCCTCCCATTGACGGCAGCCATCAGCTTACATTCCGGAGAAGGGAAAACACAGCTGCCTACACTCAAAAGATTAGAAATAATATGCCTCCTCTGGTTGAAGAATCTACCTGCTGCACAAACTGCCACAGACTTCTACAAAGGATTGCAGTTCTTGAAACAAAGCTACTTGTGGGACTACCAAACCAGACGGAACACACAACAGAGCTTCATCATGGACGTCCCCAGCACACAGCCGGTGAGTCCCATGAATCTAAGGCTCCTAAACAGGCCATACTGAGTGCCGAAATTGATCAACATACTAATCGATGGCACAAACAGGGAGCGAGACCCAAAGGCACTCGAGACATCAGATTGTCACGAGTATCGCATTTTGTAGTGTCCTCTACCCCAAACACTAGCTCCCTACCACCGCCAATACATCTGGAGAACAGATTTGAAGTGTTAATGAATGTGAGTGAGGAATCTCCAGACATGATGAATGTGGTTGAGGAATCCCCAAACATGATCGGACACAGATGTAATCAGCCAGCAGCTAACACCGATGCTAACTGCCGCTCAAGGTGGAGCAGACAGCGACACTCAGCTCTTAGAGCAGCCGAGCCCAGGACTCTGATAGTGGGTGACTCTATTATCAGAAATATTAGCAGCAGGGATACAACTACATGCTGCCTTCCACAAGCAACAGTTTCTGATGTAAACAGGGAACTTAAGAGCATTCTGATGAAATATAAAACTGCAAACCGACTGATCATCCATGTGGGAAAGAATGATATTCGGAAGGAGCAGTCAGAACTCCTTAAAAGGGATTTCAATGAACTTTTTGAAATGCTCAGAAGTCTAAAAGTTCAGTCGTTCATCAGTGGACCACTCCCAGCAAGAGGAACAAATAGATTTACACGTTTGCTTGGGCTTAATACATGGCTGCAAAAAACCTGCAACTTAAAGGGACTGAATTTCATCGACAACTTCAATCTGTTCTGGAGTCAGAGACAGTTGTTCACACATGATGGCCTGCGCCCAAACAAACTGGGCTCAAGAGTGCTAAAGGACAATATCTACTTCTCCCTCCATCATCCTTCAGCAGTGTGTGCAAATCCACTTAATCTGAATGGCACAAACACACCTGGACAGAGTACAGCTGACCACAGGACTTCATTTCAGCACCTGAATGGACATGCGGCTGACACATCCCACAAGGACAGCGATAACACCACGCAGCCACAACAACCACTGTTCACGGGCACAATCCTGACTGAGCCCTGCCCAGAGAGCTCACCGATAGACAGTGACATGTTAGAACTGCTCTAGTTTCAGCAGCCAAGGACGACTTTCGGGAAAACAGCCAGGGAAGCCAGGAAAACATATTAGAGCCTCCAGTAACACCAGAGCAACAGCCTCTCTCACCGGATACGCTATCCCTCTCCCCAGCATCCCCTCTGCTGTGTTTCTCTGAGAAAATGGAGGAACGGGTGTATGCTGGAACCAAACTCGCCCACTCTTTTGCTGCGAGCCCCCAGACATCAACAAAAAAGCGGCGAGCTCCACAACCACCAAAGCCTGTGGGCCCAACTCGACTTCCCATTCCTCCTGCGAGAGCTCTTAGGCCGCTACCACAACGCCAGGGCCCTCACCCTCCTCCATCTGTTCTAGGTGAACCAAAAACAACTGATAAAAGCTCTCAGTGATGTGTGTCGGGTCCCCGCTATGATAACAGTGACTTTGTCAAATGTTTACAGAACAAGCGGGAACCCAGTGTGCCTGTTGCTTTCTCTATTTCAGTTTTATTACGTGATAGAAAGCCAAAGGCCCTCTCAAACCGTTTGGCAAACCCATTTAATCTGTTGCATATTACACGTCAAACTAAGATTACTGTAGAGACAGAAAGTAAGACTGTTAAGTTAGCACTTTTAAACATCCGTTCACTTAAAAATAAATCACTTCTAGTCAATGATTTAATAACCACAAACAATCTAGATTTTATGCTTCTAAATGAAACATGGCTTGAAGACAGTTGCAGTTCAACAATCCTAAATGAAACAGCCCCTCCTAACTTTACTTTTATGAGTGTCTGCAGAGCTGTTAGGAGAGGTGGAGGTGAAGCTGCTCTATTTAAAGATGTCTATCAATGCAAGCAAGTGTCATTTGGTGATTACTTGTCTTTTGAATATTTGGGTATTGTGTTAAAAGGTGCTCCTCGCATTCTACTTTTAGTCATTTACAGGCCTCCAAAATACTCTCCAGCCTTTGTGGAGGACTTTACAGAACTGTTATCAGCAACTTCCTCAGAGTTTGACTGTTTTGCTATTACTGGGGACTTTAACATCCACATAGAAAATGCAGAATCCAAAATGGCAAAAGAAATTCTAACAGTTTTGAATACTTTTGATCTGACTCAGCATGTACATAGATCCACACACAATCGTGGACATACACTAGATTTAATTATCAGTAAGGGTCTAAACATCTCATCCATTGTCATTAAGGATGTAGCTCTATCAGATCCTTTCTGTATTTTCTTTGATATATTGATCTCTCCGACTGTTGAAGCTAGATCTATATCGGTCAAAAAGCGATGCTTAAATGAGAATACTGGTGCTCTGTTTATGAAGGCTATATCTTTAACACCAAGCATATCTGCAGACTCTGTTGATTTTCTTCTTGATTCTTTTAACTCAAAAGTTCAGAATGTTATTGATAACATTGCTCCTGTGAAAGTCAGGAAGAAGAGTGGCAGACAAAAAGCACCCTGGAGAAATTCAACAGCAGTGCAAAATATGAAAAGACAATGCAGAAAAGCTGAGCGCATGTGGCGAAAGACAAATCTTGAAATCCACTATAACATCTATAAAGATAACCTTCATGCTTTCAATGTGGAACTAGGCAAAGCTAGACAGACCTTCTTCTCAAATATTATAAACAGAAACTTAAACAACACCCGCACTCTTTTTGCTACTGTAGAGAGACTAACAAATCCCCCAAGTCAGATTCCCAGTGAAATGCTCTCAGACAGCAAATGCTGTGAGTTTGCTTCCTTCTTCTCTGAGAAAATAAATAATATCAGAAAGGCGATCAGCACATCCTTGAGCTGCACTGGGGTAAAACAGATCAGACCACAATCTCAGAAAGTAGCTATTATGTCTGTTTTCAAAGCAATTGATGGTAAAATTTTGGAAGAAACAGTACAGCACCTTAAAACATCAACCTGCGCCCTTGACATACTTCCCACATCTTTTTTCAAAAGCGTGTTTAACTGTTTAGAAGCAGATATCCTAGAAGTGGTAAATGCCTCACTTCTTTCTGGGACTTTTCCAAAATCCCTAAAAACTGCAGTTGTTAAGCCCCTTCTGAAAAAGAGCAATCTGGATAACATCATATTGAGCAATTACAGACCAATCTCAAATCTACCTTTCATAGGCAAGATCATTGAAAAAGTTGTTTTCAATCAACTGAACAAGTTCTTAACTTTCAACTTGACAACTTTCAATCTGGTTTCCGACCACATCACAGCACAGAGACAGCACTCATAAAGATAATAAATGATATTCGTCTTAACACAGATTCAGGTAAATTATCAGTGCTGGTTTTACTCGACCTCAGTGCTGCATTTGACACTATAGATCACAACATTCTCCTTGACAGGCTGGAAAACTGGGTTGGGCTTTCTGAGATGGTTCTTAAATGGTTCAGGTCATACTTAGAAGGGAGAGGTTATTATGTGAGTATCGGTGACCATAAGTCTGAGTGGACATCCATGACATGCAGAGTCCCTCAAGGTTCAATACTCGCACCCCTCCTGTTCAACTTATATATGCTGCCACTGAGCCAAATAATGAGAAAGAACCAAATTGCATATCACAGCTATGCAGATGACACCCAGATTTACCTTGCGTTATCACCTAATGATTACAGCCCCATTGACTCCCTGTGTCAATGCATTGATGAAATTAAAAACTGGATGTGCCTAAACTTCCTTCAGTTAAACAAAGACAAAACTGAAGTCATTGCATTTGGAAACAAAGATGATTCTCAAAGTGAACGCATACCTTCACTCTAGGGGTCAAACAACTAAAAATCAGGTCAGGAATCTTGGTGTGATTTTGGAGTCAGACCTGAGTTTCAGTAGCCATGTAAAAACAATAACTAAATCAGCATATTATCATCTCAAAAATATTGCAAGAATTAGATGCTTTGTCTCCAATCAAGACTTAGAGAAACTTGTTCATGCTTTCATCACCAGCAGGGTGGATTATTGTAATGGGCTCCTCACTGGCCTTCCCAAAAAGACCATAAGACAGCTGCAGCTCGTACAGAACGCTGCTGCCAGGATTCTGAGCAGAACCAGAAAATATGAACACATTACACCAGTCCTTAGGTCCTTGCACTGGCTTCCAGTTACATTTAGAATTACTTTTTAGAATTTTTACTTTACTTTTAGAATTATTTTAAAGTACTGTTACTTGTTTATAAATCACTCAATGGCCTATGACCTCAATACATTGCAGATATGCTCATAGAATATAAACCTAACAGATCACTAAGATCATCAGGATCAAGTCACTTAGTAATACCCAGGGTTCACTCAAAGCAAGGAGAGTCTGCTTTTAGCTGTTACGCCAGCCGCAGCTGGAACCAGCTTCCAGAAGAGATCAGGTGTGCTCCAGCAGTAGCCACATTCAAATCAAGACTCAAAACACATCTTTTTACCTATGCATTTGCAGATTGAGCACTGTGCTATGTCCGAAGTGTTTGCATTTTATTTTATACGTATTATCTTTTTATTCTTTTAATCATTTTTAATGTTTTATTTTTATCATTCTTCTTTATGTAAAGCACTTTGAATTACCATTGTGTATGAAATGTGCTATACAAATAAACTTGCCTTGCCTTGCCTTGCTTAGTGACTTTTAGGAGCTTTGGAGCTTATTCGGTGCCTAGAGGGTGATCTGGAGCGGGTACAGGGTTCTGGAGCAGTTCTGGAGCAGACTCAGGGACTAGTAAGCGGTCTGGAGCAGGCATGGAGACTTGAGGGCTCTCAGGACCAGACTTGGGATTACAGGTAGCTTAGGAGCAAACTCAGAAGCTAGAGGGGCGTTCTGGGGCTGACTTTGGGACTACAGGGAGCTTAAGAGCTGACTCGGGGACTAGAGGGGGCTCAGGAGCAGACTCTGTGAGTAAAGGGGGCTCAGGAGCAGACTCTGGAAATACAAGTAGCTTAAGGGCAGAGTCGGGGACTAATAGGAGTTCCGGAGCTGTGTCCAGGACAAATAGGCGTTTGGTAGCAGACTCGGGCGCATGAGATAGTTCAGTGGTGGGCTTAGGGATTGACTCTTTTTGTGGCTGTGGTGTGTACTGCCCATAAACACAATTCCAGACAGCTGGAGATTAGGGAGCGTAGGAGACAACTGAAGCTTAAGGTGCACAGGAGAAGTTGTAAGCACGTCTCCCTGACTGGGTTGGATGGAGCTGGCTTGATGGTCGGTGTTTGGTGAGTTGGGGCGCTCAACCGCTTCCCGGACGGGACATACTTCTCGAGGGGTAAGTCCTCCATGATGAATTTTGATCCATTCAACCAGAGGACGTAATTGAGGAAGCTCTCTACGGCAGTTGACCATCCTTCCAGCTTATCAGCTGGGCTAGCTACAAACTCTCCACTACATACTCCTCCAGCGTCCAACTGTTCTAGCAGAGAGTGGAGACAAGATGACAAGATCGGCCCGCTGTCTCCTCTTCACCAGATCCATCGCGGCCATTCCACTCTCTGACAACACTCTAGCTGGGTCCATCATACTGTTGTGGTTGTAGTGGTGCAGATGAAGGCCAGGGGCCTCACATATGCAAATTCATCTTCAGATGGTGCCTTATATGTGTGTGAAGTCGATCGCTGCGTTTACATTAGGGAAACCGGCTATCACTGCAAATTGCATTTTAATGTTTGGCTGGTCAACTGCATCATATGGGAACAATCATATGGGCATTTTCAGCTCAAATACGACTGAGCGGTCAGCCAGTTCCCTTTGGAAAGAATCAGCGGTCAGGAAAGCAAGCGTTGTCAGCACCTGTAACGGAACGGGTATTGCGTGTTTCCTCGCTGTCTCTCTCTCTAGATTCGGACCCAACTAGATTCTGAGGATAGCCCTTGGAAATCTGAAACGGCTGATAAGCCAGTCATCATCCTGGGCCAGAAAATCATTGTGGTTCCTAAAAACTCGTTCTCTTCGGATTCTGCCATTAGCAATGTCCTCTAATAAGGCCAAAGCTGCCATTGCCATAGACTAAGGGTTGTGTCAATTTGCACGTGCTTTTACATGTTCTTACTTGATTGTTTACTTAATAATAATTACTTAATCATTTATAGAATATTCCCATAAGGCTTGTGTGACAATATATATCAATTATTTTATACAGTGCAAATTAATAGCAATGTTTCCCACAGACTTGTAGAACAATTTGTGGTGTAATGTCTGCAGCTTCACTTCATTGCCTGTAGGAGTCGCCAACGGACAAAACAATGAGAAATGTACTTACGCCTGACATGAACTTACCGTGGAGAAACGCACATTGTCACGTTAGTTTTGCTTTTAGTACATCTGACCGTGAGCGTGAAAGCTGGCGAACGCAACGTTTTTGTGCGTAAGCAGTGTTGATACATGAGGCCCCAGGAGACCAGGACAAGAATAAATATAACTTTTGATGACATAACTCAAAACAGCACATTACTAAAAAAAAATTAAGGAAAACTTTGGAAAACCTGATTGAGGGAACAAGTCTTAACTGGCAAAACTAACGAGGTGAGGGTTACTTATGACAAGACAGGTGAGTGTAAAAACACTGGGAGAGCACGTCAGGAACCTGGAAGTAAACAGAGACAAGACAGACACATAACAACTGTGTCAACATTTTTTTTCTAGGATTGAATAACAGTTTCACCTTATCATATCATGGGCAGCCCATCGCAGCAGAACAGGAAACAAGACAGGAAGCGTAACTGAGTTTCCCGTTTGACTTACTATGATGAGAATTCCTCTTGGCACCAATGTGGAAAACATGCATCTATGTGTGTGCATAACTGCACGTTTTTGTGTACACAAAGTTTGTAAATGTTTAGAGACAGAACTGTCTTCAGCAGCGAGCTAAATATGACAAGCGTCCCATGGGGGACATCGGGGGATTTCCTCATTTGGGGGAACAAACAAACAAACAAACAAAAACAAATACAGCATATAATGTTAGCAATATTTAACAATATGTAATTAACATGTAAAAAGTTGTAGGGTTAGAGTTATGATGAGGATTACTCTGTAGTAACTATAGTTATATAACCAATAGAAATAAATGATATATCTACACAATAAGTCTCTCTCTCTCTTTCTCTCTCTCTCTCTCTCTGTGTGTGACTACAAATGCAGAAACACACTGCACTGTGGATACAGCTTACGGAAGACATCAAGACATTTATGAATGCCTCTTTAAGCTTTGTTTACAAGTCTGCAAAACGCTTTTCTTGGTAAGTGTTAGTTCTTGCATACATTTTTATTGTATTAAATGCATGTTTAATTGTGCAAGTCTGTGTTTGTTTCCACTTTCCCCAAACATGAATTGCAGGGTCAAAATGATTGTCATAAGTCAAATGAAATACTTTGGTTTTGTTTAATGTTGTTGTATATACTGTTTTAATAGACTTTTATATGTAATTTCTGAAATAAACAGAACAGGAGATTCTTTGTAAAGTTCAGGATAAACTGTTTGCATGTCTCATTCATTCCCTCATTCATTCATTAACTCATTAATTCTCCCAGTGAGAATTAATATTTATAACATTACATTAGTAAAGTTGTGCTATTTGTATTGGTATGTGGATATTGCTTGACTTTTCCAGGACTGTATTCAGCTCTATTGTCATTTTTCCTGCAGGCATCAGGATGAACGTGAGTCAGGTGAACTCTTCACTCAAGTGCGAGCGTGACTCGAGAGTAACGTCCATACTCTTCCCTTGCCTGTACGCTGCTCTCTTCCTGGTCGCTTTTGTGTTGAACTCTCTGGCCACCTGGATCTTCTTCCAAATCCACAGCAGCTCAACATTTGTTGTGTACCTGAAGAATGTCATGATGGCGGATCTTCTGATGACCCTGACTGTGCCTGTGAAGGTGCTGACCGATGCAGGGTTGGGTTCCTGGCACCTCCAGGCCTTTTATTGCCGGTACTCAGCTGTACTCTTCTATACCACCATGTACATCAGCATCCTTCTTCTCGGATTCATTAGCTTGGACCGATACCTAAAGATTGTACATCCGTTCGGGAAATGTGCTCTTCAGAGGGTCGGGGTGGGTCGGATCCTGTGTGCCGTTATCTGGGTGGTCATGCTGTCATTGGCTCTGCCGAATGTCATCCTGAGTAACCAAATGCCACCCGTCTCTACTGGTGAAAGGCTGCGGTGCAGCAGGATGAAGGATAAGATGGGACTCCTGTGGCATGAAGGCTTTAACTACTTCTGCCAGATAGTTTTTTGGGGTACGTTGGCACTCATGGTTGTCTGCTACACCTTCATCAGCAGGAAAGTGTTTGAATCGTACCGTGCATCACAAAGCAGCAGTGACACAGCCAGTAAACAGACCACATCTAAGGTAAAGTGCCCTTTCTTCAACCAGACACTGGAGTCATTTGGTTATTTGAGGCAGTGTTTTCCAATCATGTTCCTGGAGGCACATCAACAATGCACATTTTGAACGTCTACCTTATCCTACCGATCCATTTTAGTCTTGAACTCTCCACTAATGAGCTGATGAGTTGAATTAGATTTGACTAGGAAGAGTTTGGAAATGTGTACTGTCTGGTGAGCCTCCGTGAGGAATGGGAAACACTGATTCAAGGGATTCAATTGGAATTAATAGAAATATAAGCTGTGTCTGAAATTGAATACTGTCTAGTATAGGGGTGGGCAAACGTTTTGTCTCGCGTGCCACATTGGTTTCTTAAAATTGGCACAGGGGCCGGGCTGAGCGTGATGCGCGATTGTTGACGGGGGTGAGCGTGCCGCGATTGTTGACGGGGGTGAGCGTGCCGCTATTGTTGACGGGGGTGAGCGTGCCGCGATTGTTGACGGGGGGTGAGCGTGCCGCGATTGTTGACGGGGGTGAGCGTGCCGCGATTGTTGACGGGGGTGAGCGTGCCGCGATTGTTGACGGGAGGTGAGCGTGCCGCGATTGTTGACGGGGGTGAGCGTGCCACGATTGTTGACGGGGGGTGAGCGTGCCGCGATTGTTGACGGGGGGTGAGCGTGCCACGATTGTTGATGGGGGGTGAGCGTGCCGCGATTGTTGACGGGGGGTGAGCGTGCCGCGATTGTTGACGGGGGGTGAGCGTGCCGCGATTGATGACGGGGGGTGAGCGCGATACATGATTGTAGACGGGGGCGCACCTACTCTCCACCAAAGCTTCAGCGCCACTGCCGCTTGCAGCCGCGACAGAATGACATCACAGGTAAATGTAAAATGAAGGAGTTTTAATACAAGTTCGGTGAGTTCGGCGGGCCGGATTTAAAAGCCCATAGGATGTGGCCCGCGGGCCGTAGTTTGCCCACTCCTGGTCTAGTACAAGGCTAGTCTCTGACCCTCGAGACCCACTTTCCTGCTAAGTTTAGCTCTAACCCTGATCAAACGCAGCTGCCAGTAACTAGTAATCCTAAAGATCTTGATTGGGTTGTTCAGTTTGATTACAGTTGGAGTTAAACAGGAAGGTTGAGAATTGGGGTTGCAGTAAAGTGAATCTCAAGTGCTAGAGTTGCCCAGCCTTGCTCTAGTAGTTTGGGGCTGGTTTATCTGAAGTGGATTTTGCCGCAATAATAGACCAGTAATAGACCATTGCTTTTTACAAATGGTTGTACAGAAAATACTGAATATTTGATGAACACATGTCACCCAAATTTCTGTCAGGGTTCTGCCACATTCGGTTTAGTCGTTTCTTGGTTTTGTGGCAGAGCTCTGACACTACCGTAATGTCTCGTGTTTGATGTGTGCGCGCACGGCTATGAGGATTCGAGTCTCGTGCGCGCTTGTCTATGTAATGTCTTTTGTGCGGATTATGATGTCTGATCCTGAGACTGGTCTTGTCTGGTTTCACTTTGTGTCGGAATTCGGACATTCATAACTCGTGTGTTCGTGAGAACAGGTGATTACCGTATTTTCCCGCATATAATCCGCAGACGCAGATAATCCGCACCCTCATATATCCCGCGGGTTTTAGGGGTTTGTGTAAAAAAAATTTGGTATTATCCGCACCCTCAGATATCCCGCACCCATGATGAATATTTTTGTGCAAGTTCACGATTCGAATTTCGAATGTTGCTCACATGACGTCAATTATCATAACTGTTCAGGCTCGGTACACAGTGCTTGTGCGCGAAATTCACACAATAATAAAACAAACAAGTCAAAATCAGAAGAAAATGAAAGAGCAGACTCTCCCTCTCCCCAAAGTAGTCTCTCCCTCTCCCCTCTCTGCGCTGCGCTGTGCTCGTCCCTTTGCTCGTCCCCCTGAAAGCGTGTTGATCGGATGAGAAGAGCACGCTATCATGGCAGCACAGCCAATCACGTCTTCTTGCATGATTGACAGGTCAGAAAGCCTATCAGAGCCAGCTGTAAGACTGACAGTACAGAGGCCAGACAACCCGTGCAAGAAAGAAAAACAGAAAGAAAATACCGCAAATTTTTTTTTATATTTTAATATTATTACGTGTAAAAAAATGGTGATTATAGTCCGCACCCTTATATATCCCGCACCCCCCCCCCCCCCTGCAGGGTTTGTAAAATCTGGTATAACCCGCGGGATATATGCGGGAAAATACGGTACTCGTTCTTGCGAGCTCTATGTCATGTGAGTGGGCGCGGTTTCAAGCTCCTATCCTATTCCTATCGTCCGTGTGTTATGTTTGGCACGCGTTTCGCGTCTTTGTTTAATTGGCTGCATGTTCATGTCTTGTCTGTTACCCCACTCGTCTTGTTTCATTGTCATTAGTTTGATTTAGTTCCAGCTGTGTTTCTCTCAATGGCCTTCCTCCTGTGTATTTAGTCTCCTTGTGTTTGCCGTCCTGTGTCGTTTCGTTGTCTTTCCTTGTGTCAAGCCTTGATCTGTCAAGCCCAGTGTGATCTAGTCAAGCTTACTTTTGTCTTGTTTGCCCCTCGGGCTTGTTTTGTTTGCATTTTTGTTTTATTTTTCTAAGAAAGACCAGTCCTCCACTGCAATTGGGTCCTCGTCCTTCAAATCCCTGACAATTTCAGCCTGTTCAAAAAAAAGAGTACTGATTGTCTCATGGACGATTCTGGTAATCCTACAAGATCATATAAGATCACTGTGTGACATGGATCTAATAACTTTGCTCTGACATGGATGTAGAGTGTACCATGATGACGCCTATTGGATCGGAAGCTCGCAAGTTAATATTGAATAAAACATCATCAGCATGCGCTAGTGGGAAACAAATAGAGCGCAATTAATCACACTTTTGCAATTGTGGTTTTTCTGTGAACTGAGAGGAGAATATGAGCGCAGTCGTGACCATGCCAATTAGATGCAGCATGATCATGCAAAATTACTGACACTGTCAGGAAATGATCAAACGCTGTCTTTGGTCACAAGTCTGTGAGAAACAGAAACCACAGAAAGGCGTTATTACAAGGCATGTAGCTGCTGACATGTCAACTTCGGACATGGGTTTGGTTTTGATACTTCAATTCATATGCCTTGTTGAGGACGGTGTGCTGTTACTCTACTAAGTGTTCAGACACAAGATTTTCACCTTCTGGATCATAAGAAAAACTACAATTGACGCACTGAATGAGGGACCCGAGCCACACAGACCAGACTCTCATCAGCTGGGTTTCAGCTCAAATGGGTTTCAATCAAGCTTCAGTGTTGTTAGCAGTGTTTTGTGAATAGTTTGTACAAACTACTTATTTTTGTAAAAGGGAGCTTCTCTGTAGTTGCACTGAATTAAGTTCTTTATTTGACAGATGTCAGTTTCTGGTGCACAGCATGCTAACCAGCACTATCCTCTCCTCTCCTCCACAGGTGTTTGTGGTGGTGGGGGTTTTCTTTGTCTGCTTTGCCCCCTTCCACCTGGCCCGAATCCCGTACACTCTCAGCCAGACCCGGAACACTTCTGCCCACTGCTGGGCCAAAAACCAGCTGTACTTTGCCAAAGAGATCACTCTCTGGATATCAGCTACTAATGTGTGCCTGGACCCTCTAATCTATGTGTTCCTGTGTCGAGTCTTCCGGAAGAAGCTCACTGCCGCACTGACCCGCCGCCCGCTGCCGCATGCGCTGGGCTCTCTGACAGAGACCTCCACCAGACTGGAGATGCCAAACAGAGGCCAGACTAACCTGGACTTTGGTCATCATTAACATCCTTCTCCTCATTCTGTGGCTGTCATGAACTTTGAGTGTTCATGAAATTACAATGCAAAAAGACGTTTCTTAATCAATATTTTTGTCCTTTTCTAAAAGCTTGTTTTCAAGATGTAGATATTTTCAGTGGAATTGTGTATGAAAACTCCCTTATCGAATCAGTAACACACACTGTCTTTCTTGCAATCAAACTGTTAAAAAGGAAAAGGAAAATCTGGTAACACTTTACATTAAGGTTCCATTCACAAACATTACTTAACTACAGCTCTACAGCACTTAATAATATTATTTCATGATCATTTGCACAATTACGTTTACACTGTAAAAAAAACATTACATATAGAGTATGTTTATATTATCTAATTGACCTATAACACATAAAACATAACAATGAATGGTTAACTAACTGTAATGAAGATTAATAAATACTGAAATAAATGTATCGCTCATTGTTAATTAATGAATTGACTAGCATTACCTAATGAGACCTCATTGTAAACTGTCACCAAAAATGATACAGGAGTTTTGTTTCAATTTTAGATTTTTTTAAAGAACTTTGTTTTTGTGATAGGCATGTACTAACCTTGAACATCAGTTCATGAAATATGTAAGTTATAAATCAACATTGTCAGGGTTATTGTCACTGACGTTAAGAGTGCCTCATTATCAGAAGCCACAGCATTTCTTTATTTCCCTTCGTTATCTTGCCCTCACTGTCTCCTCTTCCTGTGAAAAGTTTTTTTACTTGGGAAGCCACTGTCAACTTATTAAATGTTAACTGTACTTGAATATAAAATATAAATTAGGACTACTAATAAGGAAGACTGAGTACAGTTGTGGCCGTTTTTGCTATTGTAGAATAAACATGTTTTAATGTATATGTAAGCAATTAGTTGAGAGTTTTTGGTTTCTTCCCTCAGTGTATATAAATATGCCGGTTCTCACCATCAGTGGAGTCATGATGACACAGGAATAACAAAGGAGGAATATGAGGAAGAATATGAAAGGAGGAATATGAAAATCCAACAGTCTTTTCAGAAATGTGAACTACATGCGTTTGATTGTCCATGTAGTCAGAAGATGATGATGTGAATGAGCACACAGATGATGACAGTGCCATAACTGCTCTGCTCTGAACTGAAAGGATGTGAGTTTACATGCTTGAAAAACTGGACAACCACTGTAGTCCTTGTTGGCAGCTTACCTTCATACTTGTAACACGGACTCAGGCTAGTTGAGATCCATCTGGAGTTTATTAGAGACAGACAGAAACATGGTACAAGCAGGCTCAGGTCGGATCACCAGGAAGAACAACAATGTCAAAGGCAAGGCAGAGAGAGTGGTCAAAACAGGCAGTGGGTCAGGGTAGGCAGCAAACAATCAAAGTCCAGAATCCAGATAAACAGTAAACAGTGGGCAGGCGGCACAGAGTCGAGAACGAGGAACTAGGCAGAATCAGAACACAGGTAAGATATCACAGGGTAGATAACGCTCAGAGATGTAGACAGGGCAAACAAGACTTCGCAGTGATATGCAGAGTAATCAGGGTTTAAATATTCTGTGAAGATGTAAGACAGGTGTGTGGTAATCAGTTCAGGGAGTGGGTGCATGGTAATTGTAGTCCTACTGAATTAGTACTCCAGGGAGTGCGACCTCCAGTGGCTGCTGGTGGGAACTCCTTCACACTTTTTTTTTTTGGGGGGGGGGGGTATATGTTTTGCTTTTTGTGTAGCGTGTACTGTACTGTACTGTATGACAGTTTGTGGAAACAAATTTCCTGTTAAGGGACAATAAATTCTAATTCTAACTTTGTAAAATATGAATGTCTCTTCAAAATGTTTTACCATAAACAAACCAACAAACGTAAGCATTTCTGAAAACTTAAAACCTCACTGTGGCTCTCACTGTCTCCTCCCTCGGTCACACCAGCTCATCCTCAGATCCCACTTTCATCCCGCTGTCCATCACTCCCTCAGCTCCACGTCTGCACGAGGGGCTCTTATCCCAGCGGCTGCCTGCCCGCCGCTCATCACCAGCATGGCTTTTTCTTCCATCCACTCCACTAGATCAGCAACAATTGGTCCCGCATCCCGTCTCCTCCTCCTTTCCTCCATGGAGTCTCTCCTTGTTTACCTGCCTCCTCCTCCAAAGCCCCCACCCTCCCCCTCATCACACTGCAAGGTTTTGCCTTCCAGGAGGAGCGTTATTTCACTGCCTGTTGTATTTGTTTTTCTTTCATGGACTATGAATTTTACATGAATGCAGGGATCAAAGGAAAACTCTCCTTAATAACCAATGACGAAAGCACTTTAAATACAAAACAAAGGAAAATGGCACACTTGTGCAAGGCTCTTAGAATACATGGAACACGGAGACGACACACAAATGGGTAAACAAAGTCGAACAAACATCATGAGAACGTTAACAATCGAAAAAGACATGGGAGAACATGAGCGTTTATATAGACTGGAAGATGGGAAACACCTGACAAGACAAACAAGGGAAGTGGCTGACGAGACGGAAACACAATGGATCACACAGGAGGCAACAGGAAGTGACAAGACACAACATGACTGTGACAATGTGTCTTTGTTTTCCCGCCACTATTTAGTTTCTATTGTCAGTGATTATCAGCAGTTTTATTTGTTAATCATTCGCATTTATTCATTTAGCAGACGCTTTTATCCAAAGCGACTAACAGTTTGAGGAATACAGAAAGCGATTCTTCCTGAAGATGCAAAAATACACAAGAGTGTCACAACACAAAGATTCAAACATTACACATATAAGTAGTACAAGCCTGGAGAATAGAGGAATTTAGAGGAAGTTTTTATTATTATTATAAATGTGTGGGATGGTGTATGTGTGTGTGTGTAAATTTGTGTGTTATGTTAGGTGTTAATGAAATTTAAGTGCGGGTCAAAAATAACTAGCGAAGCTTATGCACAAGTACTTACAGTGTTAGTTGTAGGTGTAACTGTTCTCTTGCGTTGTGTTAATAAAACTCCAGCATTCCTCTTTCACCGATTTATTTACAGAGAAAACACAAAAACACAATGTGAGTTGATGTACTCCAGTGGATTAGCCACTACTTGTGCTGGCGCTACAATAAAACACATTTTTCATACTTTTCTTAGTGTCACATATATATGCTGTTGCTCATGACATTATAAACATTTCAAGGACAAGAAATTACAACCAAAATCACAGAGCCATCACTGACACGACTTTCTGGTCACATTACGTCATTACTTACACATTAAGTGATTCTGATTGTCTAAAAAAGTAGGCAGAAATTATTAATCTTCCACACAAAGACATAACATCAATAGCATATCTCCATCCATCGAACTGCCGATGTTTAGACTGGATTTAGGCATGAAATGACCTCCCCGATCATCACGAGGCGCCTGTAAGTCTCCATCGAAATCTACGTCTCGCACACCCTTCTCCTAGACCTGCACAGAAAGATTAACACACACAAATACACAGTCTCTCCAAGGTTGAAGTTGGTGCTGGCTGACCTATCAACCGGAGACTTCCCAAAAACATTCTGATAACTCGTTCTCCTTCTGAGAAAAACACAGACACTATCCATCCTACATAAACTAACACTTCTAAAATGAAGGAGCGTCACGTATTCCATGGGTCGTGATGACCTCTGGGACCCTAGCATAGGCAAATACCATACGGACATCAGAAGATATTAGAGCAATTACACAATAATGTGGTTGTTTATAAATGTAAATCATTTAGAATCATTTAAAAGGTTATAGTCATTTATGTCATTCATTCCAAGAGAAACAAGAAAGGGAAAAGAAAAAGAAAAGAATATATATAATGTAAATATAAGAAAAAAGGGATTTTGATTAACTCTCTTCATCATGGACTCAGGCGTTGAGAGAGGATGTTGGCACATTCACTAAGGTGTCTTGACTTCAGTCTGGAAATCGATTAACTGAAGAAAGTCTTCCGCCATCGATCGTTTACCTTCACTGAAACAACGACTGGATATGACTCAGATATATATTCTTGTCTGGTTTTACTGGAAGATAAAGCTGGATTTCACCTGCATAACAATGATTTGAAATCACACACTTACTGTTCAAATATTGGCTATTGGAAGGAGGTAAAGGGAAACCAAACAGGGTTCTGCTGCATGGAAACGAGGACGTGGCGCTTTCAATTGCTACAGAAAACGTTCTGCCCTTAAGATTGGATGAGAACCAATTTAAAGCTGTTCCTTTAATGGCAACCTACTAATCTGGAATCTGATCCCTGATGTGATTTTTCCTGTAATTATAACTTCTCCTTTTTCACAGGCCAATGTCATTAGCTGGTCCCTCGTCAACACAGTTCTGCACCTCCCTCATATAAGGGATCACTATAAGCTCCTAATGTATGAACATACATCTGTTTTCTTTCATAGTTGGTTTTAAATTGAATGATTTATGAGTTATTTATATAATAATAATGAGTTATTTTCAACCTTTAATTGTTTGTTAGTAAAGCATGACATCCAGACGTCTTGTGCTTTTTAAAAGCTTTTATCTTCTAAATCAAAAGCCAATGAGAAGATGCCCTTGGAGAGTCTGTTTCTGTGCCGAATGTCATCTGTTCCTGGAATGAGCTGGTGACTAAAATTCCCTGGAAGACAGTTTGGACATTTCCTCACAAGTATCTGATAACTAATTAAATGTGATGATCTACTGTGAATTTACAGGATTTGCCCAGATGAGTGCTCTCTCAAAATACTTAAGAGGGATATTAATAAACCTGAAACTGCATTAGCTACTGTAGGGGAAATACAGTTAAGACCCGAGGAGCAGATATGATGAATGAAGAGCAGGAGTCAGAAGTGCAGTCAATAGAAGACATTTTAGTGAAGTTTAGTTTGCAGTTTCATCAGCAGAAGCTTCAGGTCTCACAAGGAGTTCGTAGGCCGCCTCACTTACAATAACATTGTTACAGCAATTATACTGTCACGCTTGGGTGCGGTGTGCGATGCGGAGGAACGAAGTGAGGCAGCTCTGCATCAAACTCAGGGTTATTTGCACTCGCAACAAGGAAACACTGAACAGGGATACTTCCACACACCAAACTCACCGGAAACAGTTTCACCAATAGACAATCACATGGGAACACAGTGCTTGTGTGTGATGCGGAGACAGGCAAGGAGACGAGGAGATTCAAACCAAAACACTTTATTCAGAAAGGATTAAACAAAACAGCACTTCATTGTGCAAAAAATCGAAGAGGGGACACGGAACATGGAAGACATCCACACACGAACGACATCCACCATGGCCTGGGCGGTCTAGGAGATCTAGGAGGGCCGGCTCAACCACTCTGGCCACAGAAGGTCCAGCTGGACCGGCGGAGGCGGCTCGGGGGCCATGGGAGGTCTGGCAGGGCCAGGGGTTCAGGCCACAGGAGGTCTGTAGTGGCCTTGGGAAACAGTTAATCAACAGCCTAGGGAAACAGTTCATTAGCGGCTGCGGGACACAGTTCAACAGCCTCGGAAGTCAGTTCACAAACGGTATGTTGGCCACCCCGTTTACCACGTTTACGGCGGCAGCTCGGGCGCGGTGATCGGGAGCGCGGATTCGGATGTGGAGCCTGAGAGCGGAGATGTGGCTGGTGTGCAACAGGTGGATGTTGCACATTGGTGGTGGTTGAGGAGATTCCCCCCTTCTATGTGATAGGCTTTTAGCTCTGGAAAAGCGCTATATAAATGTAAGGTTTTATTATTATTATCTTCGTTGATCACATGGTTCGTGACATGGCTTGTAAAGAACAAGTCGTTCCGTCTCCTGATGGTGCCAGTTAATCACCTCACCAATACAGACCATATTAACACGCACGCTCACACACACACACACACACACACACACACACACACACACACCACACACACACACACACACACACACACACACACACACACACACACACACACACACACACACACACACACACACACACACACACACACACACACACACACACACACACACACACACACACACACACACACACACACACACACACACACTGACTCAGGCTCAGGCTCAGGCTCCAACTATCAACAGAGAGACTCTCAAAACATTCTGATAACATGTTCTATCTGGTGAGAAGTGCAGACAATATTCATCCTTACTCTATGGAAAAATACAGAAAAGCAAAGAAAGGTTTTAACTAATAAAAATCCCTAACTTGATTATAAATCTGTCAGGATTCCGGGCTGATCAGCTGAGTTCTTTCTGATTACCATGTGCTTTTGTTTGTCATGTCCCTCCCCCCTCGTTTCCTTTTTATCTACTCATTTACCTCACCTGTTGTCTCGTTATCTTCCTAGTCTGTTGCCCTATTTAATTCCCCTGTTGTGTGCTGTTTGCTGCCAGTTTGCTCGGGTGTTTTTATGCTGACATTTCTCAGTTTATTGTCTTTTTTGTTGATTTCCTTCAGGATACCAGTTTTGCTGCTTATCTTTTGTTGTACCCCCCTCTGACTTGGACTGCTTGATCTGTTTTTCCCTGGGTTCCAGTTTTGCTAGTCTTTGGACCTGGTTCTGTTTTCCTGACCGGTTATTTGGATCCTCCAGCACTTTAAGTTTCTCCTCTGGCTTCTCTGCACCTGTTTTTGCCTAAGGAACTTTTATTTTCACACCAGAAATTGTCTTTGTTTTTTACGAGTTTTGGCGAGAGTTTTTTCTGTTTTGCTGTTTGCAAATAAAAATGTTTCCCTGCAATTGGATCTTCTCTCAGTTACTAGCCCTGACATAAATCACTCTTTACAAATCATTCAAATAAGAAAAGGGAAAAGACCATGAAAATAAGACAAAGAAAATAATATTTAAACAAGCGGCAATGGATTTCTGAATTGTCACCACACTACATTTATTTTGGGAGGAATTTTGGAGTGATGACTGTGTTTTAGAAATAAATCTGCTTAGTCACCATTTTTATTTTGTTTAATTTAAATACTTATTGGATACATTCAAGTGGAATGCAAATCTAAGTGTAATTAAGAACATTGACAAAAAGTTATTTGATTAAGATAATCCATAAAATAAATCTATCTAAAAAATGTATAGGATCGGTCCACTAAACCAGTGGTCCCCAACCCCTGGTCCGTGGATGAAATGGTACCGGGCCGCCAATCGAATTTGCGGACTGGTCCGTGAGCGGCTGCAAGCAGCTGTGACGCTGCTGCTTTGGCTGTGAGGAGGTGTGTTTAATCTCGCGTGGACTCATCATCTATCTCGCAACCCCCCCCACCCCCGTCAAAAACTGGAGCACTCCAGTTATTTCCTGCTTAATCTCTAAACCAAGAATCACATGATCTGAACCAACCAGTCAGAAAACAGCACACAGTCATCAACGCTCTTTGTTGTTACATCAAGATGTAGTGCCTTTAACAACAAGATGGCGCCGCGGATGGCAGCCTCGGTTTTTAGCTCTTCAGTGATTGTCCTGTCTTTGTTTGTTTGTTCTGCTTTTAGTCATTCTTTTCCGATTGTTTTCACCAAAAACGAACTATTGGACATTAGGGAACACACACCAGAAAATATTTCAGAGGTTTTTGATTATTCAGATGTTTTACCCGATATCCTTGTTGGAGTCGCGACTGTCTCTTTAAACCGAGCAGCCAGACGCATGCGAGGGAGGCGATCTGGGGCACTAGTCAAACTCCACTCGCGGGGCTTCCGCACTCCTCTTCCCAGTATTCATCTTGCTAATCTCCACTCTCTTCCTAATAAAATGGATGAACTGCTTCTCCTCACCCAGATTAACAAGGATTTTTTCAACTCTGCTGCACTGTGCTTCACTGAGACCTGGCTAACTGTAAACACACCGGACAATGCACTATCTCTGCCGGACTTCCAGCTGTTCCGAGCAGATCGCATCACGGAACTAACTGGGAAAACGAGAGGTGGAGGTTTGTGTTTCTACATCAACGAAAGTTGGTTTTCAGATATAACAACGCTGAAGAAGATATGCTCTCCTAACCTAGAGACTCACTTCATAAACTGTAAACCTTTCTATTCACCGCGTGAGTTTTCCTCGTTTATTCTCGTGAATGTTTACATTCCTCCAGACGCGTGTGTCAGCGCGGCATTACAACAGCTGGCTGAACAAATAGCTGAGACTGAACAAAAGTATCCAGACTCTCTTTTAATCATTCTTGGGGATTTTAACAAAGCAAAGCTCTCCCGTGAACTGCCAAAATACAGACAGCACATTACATGTCCCACCAGAGACAGTAATATTCTTGACCACTGCTACACCACAATAAAGAATGCATATCACTCCGTCCCACGGGCAGCTTTGGGGCTTTCTGATCACTGTGTGGTTCATCTAATAACATCCCACAGGCAGAAACTGAAATCAGCTAAACCTGCAAAAAAGACTGTAAAAAGATGGACTAATGAAGCAGAGCAGAATCTAAAAACATGCTTCGATTGCACGGATTGGAATGTTTTTGAAGCTGCTACCACTGATCTGGATGAGCTCACAGATACTGTAACATCTGTGGTGGCAAAAATCTTTTACTAGTTCTGAGTAAGAGACAAAATAACCCAATCGTGAATTTTAAAAGGTTTATTTCTTTGCAAAGAAAGAAACATCATACATCAGTTTCTGTGAGGATACACACATTCCTACCAGGACATTCTTATCATTTCCTAATGATAGACTATGGTTTACTGGGAAATTCAAACAGCTTCGTCATACCAAAGAGGACGCTTACAGAAAGGGGGATGGGTTTTTTTACAAACAGACTAGGAACAGACTGACAAAGGAGATAAGAGCAGCTAAAAGAAGTTATTCTGAAAAGCTGAGAAACCAGTTTTCTTCCAACAACCCTGCTGCTGTCTGGTCAGGCCTGAAGAATATCACCAAATACAGGCCACCATCCCACCGACCTGCTGAGAATCAACATCTGGCGGATGAGCTGAATACTTTTTACTGCAGGTTTGAGAAACCCAATCTCACACCTCAAAACCACTCTGAACTATACTTCACACATCCTCCTGCACCCCCCCCCCCCCCTCCTTTCGTCTGAAATTTGCAGACGACACCACCGCCATCGGCGTCATCCGAAACGGTGACGAGTCTGCTGTGACGAGTCTGCAGACTAGAGATTGAACAACTGACTGTCTGGTGCAGTTCTAACAACCTTGAGCTCAACACGCTCAAAACGGTGGAGATGAATGTGGACTTCAGGAGGAACAGCCCTGCTCTACCTCCACTCACCATCATGAACAGCACAGTGGCAGCAGTGGAGTCATTCAGGTTCCAGGGCACCACCATCTCTCAGGACCTGAAGTGGAAAAATCACATTGACTCCATTGTAAAAAAGGCCCAGCAGAGACTGTACTTCCTTCGTCAGCTGAGGAAGCTCAACCTCCCACAGGAGCTGCTGATACAGTTCTACTCGGCCGTCATTGAGTCTGTTTTGTGCACCTCCATCACTGTCTGGTTTGGTTCAGCTACCAAATCTGACATCGGGAGACTACATCGCACAATCCGGACTGCAGAGAGGATTATTGGTGCTTCCCTGCCAGCCCTCCAGGACCTGTACTCTTCCAGAGTGAAAAAGAGAGCAGGTAAAATCATCAGACTCTGCTCACCCTGGAAACACCCTGTTTGAACTGTTACCATCAGGACGGCGACTACGATCACTGGCCACTAGAACATCTAGGTACAGGAACAGTTTCTTTCCACAGGCTATTTCCCTCTTGAACAGTTGAATTAATAAGAGATAAAATGCTGGGCAGAGCGCAGGGAAAGAAAAACAACGCAGACGGATGTTATGGCTGACAATCTATCCCCTCTCTCACTCCATACAAAAAAATCCCATTATGTGACCACATGTACTGTGTATGTTATGTATTGTTATTGTTATTTGCTATGTAAACTCATGTTGTGTTGTATATGTGCACTGGAAGCTTCAATACCAAGACAAATTCCTTGTGTGTGCAAGCACACTTGGCAATAAAGCTCTTTCTGATTCTGATTCTGATCAAACTGCCACAAGATGACCATAAGAAATAACAAACGACATTGTGTGTCACAACTTTGTACTTTAATGAGAATGATAGGGTGTCCATGTATTTATGATCTACATGTTTATTTGTTTCTCATTCTGGAATAAATTATAAAATGTATGACATTATCTTCTTTACAAAAAGAAGCTTAACTGACAGGATCAGAACTGACTTCATTCAAGCAATGCCTTATTATGTATTTTTTCTATGTTTGTGCTCTCTGGTGTAACCAGAATGAAAATGATAAAGACACTCAAACACAAAAGTCTTTGCTTTGGGGCACTTAAACAAAAAGAAAAGTATTTTCATCCATCTCTCTTTGAGCTGTTAACGTCGCTCATTAATTTACCTATTTACATTAAAAAAATTATTCCAGAGTGGTGATGTTAAATCTACTATATATATTTTTTTTTACTGGAGCATGATTTTAGCTGATTCTGTTTGATTTTTTCAGACATTTCACTCAATCACTGAATCATTTCAGGAGATTTCTGACAGCAAAATAGTAATGGGATATTTCACGACAGAAAACAAAAAGAGCACTGGAAGAGGTTGGTATTAATCTATACAATCCGTTGTAGGAAACAAACATTGCAAAATCACAAAAGTCTTCTAGTGTTTGTCGGAGATGAAGCAGCTGTGGGATGATGATGATGCAAATTTAATTCCATTCTAATACCCATTTAGTTGGATTCGTTTCCCGGCGTGCCTCATTCCAGTCCTCTTTTTATTAACGGTTGGATGAATAAGTACTCAGCGCTGAGGGAGATAGATTGTCTCTCAACTTTATTCTTTGTCTGTTTGAATATATATAGAGAAATGTCTAGGGGTTAACCTGCCGGAGTTTGTGTTCTTGCCGCTGTCGCCTATGGCTTGCTCAGTTGGGGAAACTTAACACTTAATATTCTTAAATTTTATTGATTCGCCTGCTCTTCTAGAGCTGCTGTTCAGCGAAACAAACTTTGTTTATAATGTATTCATGTGACCACTGTAAAGCTGCTTTGAAACAATCTGTATTGTAAAAAGCGCTATATGAATAAAGGTGACATGACTAGGGGAGTAACACGGGGCCAACCAATGAGAGAATACAGTAATACCTCGGTTTACGAGTTTAATTCATTCCAAGAGCGAGCTCGTAAACCAAAATGCTCGTACACCAAATCAAATTTCCCTATAAGAATGCACGAAAAATCAATCCATTCGTTCCACATGACCACAAATGCCCATTTTAAATATACTTAAAAATACTTGACAATTTACTGTAATGCACTTCAGCTTCAGCAGCGTGTGTGGAGGAGACGCGAGGAGGGAGGAGGGGGGAGTGGGGAGAGGGGAAAGCAAGGATTCAAGTGCAAATGAGCGAATTTATTATAATAGTGCAGAAAACAAAGGAAGTTATAATCCAGAGTGAAAGTCCTGGAACATGGGAGACGGGAGACTGGGAGCCGCGAATGAATGCAGGGAGATAGGCAGATGATATGAGAATCAGGTGTGTCAGTGCTCTCTCACACACACACACACACACTCAGGCAGAACTAGGAGACAATTAATTGATGAACCGTGACAGTTACTGCTTAGAGGTTCTGTACGTGTATATTTCACTACGTGAACAATAGATCACAATTTATTAATGTTACAACAGGAGGTAAAACCGCTGTAAATCAATTATAAAAGTATCACTGTGAATGATGCAGCCAAACCAAGCAACGCTGAGAGAATGAATGAGTGAAGGGGTGATAAAGGGGTTGGAACTGCGTGACTGTGTTATGAGAGGCTGTGTTTAGGATATTTCCAGTAAAAATGCCCACAACGATGCTGAGCGTTAGGACTTTTCCACACAAAAATGCCCGTGGGTGAGGGAATTTTTTCTCTTGCACCGATACAATGCTCATACACCGATTTGACCTTCCATGCTCGTACACCGATTTGCTCGTATACCAAGTCGCTCGTAAACCGAGGTATCACTGTATAAATAACATCATATAGGAATCCTAAACAATATAATATCATATTTGAATCCTATGCATGTAATAAGTCTTTATATGGTCAGTGGTTCAAGTTTTACCGCAGATACCCATATGAACCTACTGACCCTCCTGTTCCTTTATCATAGAAGTGGAGATTCATCACAATGTTCACCTAACGGTCCATGTACACATATTGACATCTAATGTCTTGGGACTTTCAGAGAACACAGTGTTGACTTGAAAAATCAAGCTTTTGTCCCCGTTGCTATTTAAATCACAGGACCGGACACCAGTATTTTGCCAAGAGATCTCTTATTTATTACTCAAGTTTAGTAACGTAATCTAAATACTTTGGAATACTTTGAAATACTTAACACAAAAGACCATATTAACTTGATGTCCTGTTTTAAGTTTACAACCTGTAAATAAAAATGAACTCTACCCATCATAGGATTTGGTTTTCTGCTACATTTTATTTTTAACATCAGTTTTCCACAGCACTTCTGAAAAAAATGAGGGCAATCTTTAAAAAAAAAAATTTGTGCTTAAATGTACCAAAATGTATCAAAATTAATTAAATATTAATTAGCTGCAATAAAACCAACAAGTCAAGTCAAGTCACCTTTATTTATATAGCGCTTTTTGCAATGTAGATTGTTTCAAAGCAGCTTTACAGGAAAAACAATATAAACAAAGTTTGTTTGGCTGAACAGAAGCCCCAAAAGAGCAGGTGAATCAATACAATTGATGAATTTTAAGAGTTAAGTTTCCCCAACTGAGCAAGCCATAGGCGACAGCGGCAAGGAACCAAAACTCCGGCAGGTGATGTAACGAATGAAGAACAGAATGGAGAAAAAACCTTGGGAGAAACCAGGCTCAGTCGGGGGACCAGTTCTCCTCTGGCCAACAGCCAAATAGTGCATGATTATTATATTGACAACAATTCAAGTCCAATATGAAGTCCAATTTGGTCCGGTTAGAGATGGGTTCATGCTCGTCACAGGGGAGGGTCTAGTAGAGTCACGGTCTCCGCAGACACTTCAGGGCAGTGCTGTGCTCGTGTCCATCTGATCTGGATACAGACCGGATCCGGCTGACCATGGTAACCTCGGAATAAACAGAGGCTAATAATCTAGTCTAGTCTAGAAGACTAGAAGTCTAGTCTTGTGCTTAGTCTAGTCAAGTCAAGTCCAGATGTCAATGCCCACAACGTTACACCCACAAGATCAGACAACGACTGAAGGAAAATACAGGGTTGAAATACACACGGGTAGATGAGGGAACAAGACACAGCTGACAAGACTAATGAGGTGATTAATGTCGAGACAGGTGAGTGGAAAAACACTGGGAGAACATGGGAGGAACCAGGAAATAAACAGACTGACACATCTTTATTTTATTTTATTTAAAAGTAGCAAAGTGGGAAAAAATATTGTAAAAAAAGACATTAGATTTCATTAGAAATACACATTAAACAGGTACAGTTGACATAAAAAGTTGGATTGGATGTTTCTTAAAATGTATACATATAAATATTTCTATGATTCGTAATGCATGCTATTTTAAATATTTGAGGGGAAAATGTTAAATATTAGTCACAAGGGGACTAATATTTAACTTAACTATAAGTATTTAAAAAATAGCGATGCATCGTTTAAAATGCTTAAAAATAAATATTTAGTTCACCAAACATTTACATTCTGCAGTCTCTATATTTGGCATTCTCACATTATCCAGGATTTGTATTTGGATACAAATTAAACAAATTCATCCTGTATCCAATCCTACTTAAGTAAAGTATAAAAGTAGAGCTGTTTCTAGAAATTAAAAAGTATTCCTACAAGACTCTGTTCCTCAAGGCAGCAGCCAAACTAAGGTGTTTGGAATAAAAAACAACTGAATAATATTTCTAAAGTGTCTTTGTGCTTTTTCTTTAAAATACATGGAGAATCTACAATGTACACCATTACTCTTATTAATCTTTAAGTTCATTTCAGGTTCATCATGGCAGTGCTAAACTTGAACTATAAGAATCAGTTTTATTTTTTTAATACTTCCAATTATACACATAATGACTCATTATGACCATGGTAACCTCGGAATAAACAGATACCAATATCAGCGTAGATGCCATTCTTCTTCTGATGTATCGAGTACATCAGATGTTATGGGAATGTTCCTGGTTCCGGCTTATCTAAATTATGCAGCCTAACAATCATTTTATATGATTTGGATTAAAAATGTATGTATAATGTGTTATGTGTATGCCAGCTTGAAGAGATGTGTTTTTACTCTACATTTAAACTGACAGAGTGTGTCTGCTTCCCGAACTGTAATAGGAAGACTGTTCCAGAGTTTAGGAGCTAAATAGGAAAAGGATCGACCGCCAGCAGTTGACTTTGATATTCTAGGTATTATAAGCTGGTCAGTATTTTGGGATCGCAATAGACGTGAAGGACTATAATGTGTTAAGAGATCGCTCAAGTACTGTGGAGCTAAACCATTTAATGCTTTGTAAGTAATTAGCAAGATTTTAAAATGTATTCAGTGTTTAATAGGAAGCCAGTGCAGGTTTGACAGAACTGGGCTAATATGCTCATACTTCCTGGTTCTAGTAAGAACTCGAGCTGCTGCATTTTGGACCAGCTGGAATTTGTTTATTAAGCGTGCAGGGCAACCACCTAGTAAAGCATTACAATAATCTAGCCTTGAACTCATGAACGCATTAACTAACTTTTCCGCATTTGTCTTTGAGAGCATATGTCGCAATTTAGATATATTTTTAAGATGGAAGAATGCCATTTTACAGATGCTAGAAACATGGTTTTCAAATTAAAGATTGGTATCAAAGAGCACACCCAGGTTTCTAACTGACGACGAAGACTTGACAGAGCAGCCATCGAGTGTTAGGCAGTAGTCTAGATTATTATGTGCTGAACTTTTTGGTCTAATAATTAGAATCTCTGTTTTTTCAGAATTAAGCAGTAGAAAGTTATTAGTCATCCAATTTTTTATATCGGTTATGCATTCTGTTAATTTAGTGAATTTGTTCGTTTCATCAGGATGAGAAGAAATATAGAGCTGAGTATCATCAGCATAACAGTGAAAGCTAATGCCATGCTTCCTAATAACTGCACCCAAAGGAAGCATGCACAGGGTGAAAAGCAATGGTCCTAGTACTGAACCTTGAGGAACTCCATACTGAACCCGTGATCGATATGACATCTCCTCATTTACTGCTACAAACTGATAACGGTCAGATAAGTATGATTTGAACCAGGCTAATGCAACTCCACTAATTCCAACATAATTTTCAAGTCTATTTAGAAGGATTTTGTGGTCGATTGTATCAAATGCAGCACTAAGGTCCAGTAACACTAACAGAGAGATACAACCACGATCGGATGATAAGAGCAAATCCTGACTGGAAATCCTCGTAGATGCTGTTTCTTTCTAGAAAGGAACATAGTTGTGAAGATATTGCCTTTTCTAGAATCTTTGACAAAAAAGGTAGATTCGATATCGGCCTGTAATTAACAAATTCTGTAGGATCAAGTTGTGGTTTTTTAATAAGCGGTTTAATTACGGCCAGCTTAAAGGTTTTTGGTACGTATCCTAATGACAAAGAAGAATTAATTATATTAAGAATAGGATCTATGATCTCTGGAAGCATCTCTTTCAGTAGCTTAGTTGGTATTGGGTCTAGCCTACATGTTGATTTTGATGATTTAACGAGTTTAAACAATTCTTCCTCCCCAATAGCAATGAAGGAGTGGAATTTTTCTTCAGGGACAATAAAATTGACTGTATTTTGTGATATTGTAGTAGACGGTTGCATGGTTATAATTTTCTCTCTAATATTATGAATTTTGCAGGTAAAGAAGTCCATGAAGTCATTACTGCTGTGCTGTTTTAAAGCATCTGGGGTTGAGGCTTTATTTCTTGTTAATTTAGTCACTATATCAAATAAATATCTAGGGTTCTATTTGTTTTCTTCTAAGAGGGTAGAAAAGTAAGTAGATCTAGCTGATTTTAAGGCCTTCGTGAATGCAATAGAGCTGTCTTTCCATGAAACGCGAAAAACCTCTAGCTTCGTTTTTTTCCAGCTCCGCTCCATTTTTCTGGCTGCTCTCTTGAGGGCCCGGGTGTGCTCGTTGTACCACGGTGTTGGACTATTTTCTTTAATGTTCTTTAAGCGCAACGGAGCAACAGTGTCTAAAGTGCTGGAAAAGAGAGAGTTAATAGTTTCTGTTGCAACATCAAGTTCTTCTAGGCTATCTGGGATGCTAAGTAGATGAAACTGATCAGGAAGATTATTTATAAAGCTATCTTTTGTGTTAGAAGTGATAGTTCTACTATATTTATAACAGGGAGTTAGTTTTTCGACTTTGGCTAAAGGTAATCTACACGCAACTAAGTAATGATCTGAGATGTCATCGCTCTGCTGCAGAATTTGAACAGTATCAACATTGATCCCATATGACAATATTAGATCTAAAGTATGATTACGAGAATGAGTGGGTCCTGATACATGTTGTGTAACTCCAATACAGTTTAAAATGTCTCTAAATGCCAATCCCAATGCGACTTTTTCATTATCTACATGGACATTAAAATCACTGACAATTATGACTTTATCTGCAGACATTACTAATTCTGAGAGAAAATCAGCAAATTCTTTGATAAAGTCTGTATGGTGCCCTGGTGGCCTGTATAGAATAGCCAGCACAAAAGTTAAACAGGAATTATTACTTGTGTGTGTGTGTGTGTGTGTGTACAAGTGTCATTTTAATGCAACAAGAACATACTCAAAGTGCTTTCATACCATTTTTCAAGTTTCAGTAAACAGGAGTTTGAATTTGTAGTAGACATAAAAACACAACAAAGAAATTAAAGCATTACATTCACTGAAATGTTTACTCTCCAACTTGAAAAAGTGGCACTCTGTGTGCCACTGCCTTGATTTCTCCATTATTGCGTTTAATTAGTTGACGTTTATTGACGTCATGTGTCGCAAAGCACGCAGTGCTGCGCCTTGAATTGCAATTGCGCATTTACAATAAATGTTTTAATTAATTTACATTTAATTTAAACATTTAATTTCAGTTTACTCTGTTGTAGTTCAACTATAAAACAATCAAAATTACGTCAAATTAGAAATCACAATCTGTGTCGAAGGTATCTCTCTGTCTCTCTCTCTCTCCTCGGACAGTCGTGCGTGCCACACGGCGTGCCAAATCAAATGTTACCGGGTTACTTTGCGGGTCAAACTTAGTCAGGATGCCTTTCGCAAATCAAATATGGACGCAATGAAGTTCAATGGAATTTATGACTATTGTTATCTAGCGATGCTTTTAGGAAACACACCCCAGATCTATCAAATTCGTGAATAATTCATTGACAATATTTTTGTAAACAAAACAAATGATTCATTTTAAAAGATGAAAAAACAATTTGTTCACAATTCGGATAATGACCTCGCACAAAGGTGCCATTTACCTGAACATTTGTAATGAATTATTAAGATTTAAAGTTTGTCTGTTAAGTACACAAAGCCATTGGCTTTATAAAACATTATTTAACGCATGATTAATTGGATGTCTGTCAGGGTTCTGCCACATTCGGTCTAGTCATTTCTTGGTTTTGTGGCAGAGCTCTGACACTACCGTTATGTCTCTAGTTGTGTGTGTGTGCGCGACTTTGAGTGTTCGAGTCACGTGTGCGCACGTCTGTGACGTCTTTTGTGCGAGTTATGATGTCCGGTCCCAATACTTTGGTCTGGTTCAGTTTTGGATTGGGATTCGGGCATTCATAACTCGTGCGTTTGTCCTTGTCGTGAGCGTGTGAGAACAGGTGATTACTCGTTCTTGCGAGCTCTATGTCATGTGAGTGGGCGCGGTTTCAAGCTTTGCGCGAGCTGCGCTCTCTCTCGTCTGGTGAAGTAAATGTAATGCAGCAAAGCTGACAACCATAAAATGCAAGTAGTTTTATGTTCACGCCCCCTTTATTACGGGTTTTAAAGTTTTTGTCTTTGATGCATGTTTTTATGTAACAATGTTCATATGTTCTTTAATTAATAATACAAATACACATTTTAAGAAACCAATGTGGCCCGCGAGATAAATACTTTGCCCACCCAGTGTTCATGAAATGGTATGGTTTTTATTCAGAAAAATGTATTTCTCCTGTCTTTGGTTAAAGGCGATTTAAAACAATTTTTTTTTTACTATTTCCCCAGCTTTAGAACATTCTCTCGCATGGAACAGATGATGCAGGAGTTCATAAAAACAGATTAGAAAGCTGATATAAATGAGGATTTATTGCTTTGAATATACAACACTGAAATAAACTCAATCCACTCTCAACAATAACGCAAATGCAACACCGTCTACTACAACCCACGGTTTAGTTTCACTTTTATAAGAAGTACAGCCGCCAGGTTTCAAACCCGTCAACACTGGATCGGACTGTCATAGCGGTCAAGTGGTTCACTGCCGGAGTGAAGCAGTGTGTTTGCTTCAAACGTCATTTTCACGTGACTAGTGACATAATGATTCAAGCTCCGAAGTAGTGGTTCATTAAGGACCGTTCGAGTTTGAAGTTTTGAAGCTTCGGAGCATCGGTTTCAGACGTAACATCACTACATGTCTGCTGTCCTTTGTCGCGTCGGTGTTGTCATTTGGGTATGTATTTCTGCCGGTTACAAGTCAAGTCTTGTTCAAGTTCAGTCAAGTCATGTTTTCCCCCCACTAGGGGAGGTTTATGTTTGAGTTTGTTTGTTTGTTTTGGTTCAATAAAGCCCTGTCATTCTGCATTTGAGTCCTCGCTCCTTCCCCAAACCTGAAAATGTCAATTCTATGTTGTATAAGACCAAATTCTTATAAATATTAAACGCAGGCTAATGATAGCCATACAAAGCTCAATGTATGAGTAAATGGGAAAATAAGGAATAAATAAAGAAAATAATTTACCTCAAGATGCTTTTTCAGATTAGATGTTGAATCCTTTGAAGCTGATAGAAGTTTTGTTGCAGGTAGACATAGCTTGCATTGCACTGCGATGTTATGTCCTTTTTCTTGTTTATAAGTAAAGTTATCTTTGAATTTCCACGAATTTACGCACTGTTTTCCCGTCCATTTTTTATGCGATTGCAGGTCTACACTCTCTAACTGAACAGGCTGCGCGCACTTTTTTTTTAAAGAGACAGAGTCGGAGAATAATCCGACAGCTTACGTTAACATTAATAAATAAATGACATTAAAATTCAAACTAATCACTTTGGTAATCTAAATACTTTTTGAATGTAACTGTAATTTGATTACCATCAATTTAAAATGTAACTGTAACGAAATACAGTTACTCAAATTTTGTATTTTAAATACGTAACGTCGTTACATGTATTTCGTTACTCCCCAACCCTGCACATACATGTGAGTCTCCTTGTGCTGTGAAAACGTCTCGGTTACGTATGTAACCTTAGTTCCCTGAAGAGGGAACGAGATGCTGCGTCTAGCGCTGTGGGAACGCCCCTGCGTGTATCTGTCATGAAGCACGTATGAAATCTGACCAATCGGGTGACGCGGATGACGTCAGAAGCAGGTGACGTCACGAACCAGGAATCTATAAATACTAATAATCTATAAATACGTCTCTGAAGTAGACGCTGTTGGCAGGCTCGAAGGAGGTATGGCCGAGAGACGCAGCTCTGCTTCCTGCTTCGCTACTGTTCGGACGCTCTTGCTTACAGCTCTGCGCTTTGCTCTATTGCTTTTATATTTTGTCTCCTAATTTTAACTTCAGCAAATCAGCACAGTGCTCAAACGACAAATATTGGCACCAACAAAGTTTCTAACTGAAGAATTGCAACAAAAAAGGGGAATTTTTTTTTTCCAACCAGCCTCCCATTGACGGCAGCCATCAGCTTACATTCCGGAGAAGGGAAAACACAGCTGCCTACACTGAAAAGATTAGAAATAATATGCCTCCTCTGGTTGAAGAATCTACCTGCTGCACAAACTGCCACAGACTTCTACAAAGGATTGCAGTTCTTGAAACAAAGCTACTTGTGGGACTACCAAACCAGACGGAACACACAACAGAGCTTCATCATGGACGTCCTCAGCACACAGCCGGTGAGTCCCATGAATCAAATGCTAGTGCCGTAATTGATAAACATACAAATCGATGGCACAAACAGGGAGCGAGACCCAAAGGCACTCGAGACATCAGATTGTCACGAGTATCGCATGTTGTAGCGTCCTCTACCCCAAACACTAGCTCCCTACCACCGCCAATACATCTGGAGAACAGATTTGAAGTGTTAATGAATGTGAGTGAGGAATCTCCAGACATGATGAATGTGGTTGAGGAATCCCCAAACATGATCGGACACAGATCAAATCAGCCAGCAGCTAACACCGATGCTAACTGCCGCTCAAGGTGGAGCAGACAGCGACACTCAGCTCTTAGAGCAGCCGAGCCCAGGACTCTGATAGTGGGTGACTCTATTATCAGAAATATTAGCAGCAGGGATACAACTACATGCTGCCTTCCACAAGCAACAGTTTCTGATGTAAACAGGGAACTTAAGAGCATTCTGATGAAATATAAAACTGCAAACCGACTGATCATCCATGTGGGAAAGAATGATATTCGGAAGGAGCAGTCAGAACTCCTTAAAAGGGATTTCAATGAACTTTTTGAAATGCTCAGAAGTCAAAAAGTTCAGTCGTTCATCAGTGGACCACTCCCAGCAAGAGGAACAAATAGATTTACACGTTTGCTTGGGATTAACACATGGCTGCAAAAAACCTGCAACTTAAAGGGACTGAATTTCA
Organism: Rhodeus uyekii; assembly: GCA_037043235.1. Classification (NCBI taxonomy): domain Eukaryota; kingdom Metazoa; phylum Chordata; class Actinopteri; order Cypriniformes; family Acheilognathidae; genus Rhodeus; species Rhodeus uyekii. The sequence goes on from JAWRVZ010000567.1 coordinate 80,908, forward strand.
TCGACAACTTCAATCTGTTCTGGAGTCAGAGACAGTTGTTCACACATGATGGCCTGCGCCCAAACAAACTGGGCTCAAGAGTGCTAAAGGACAATATCTACTTCTCCCTCCATCATCCTTCAGCAGTGTGTGCAAATCCACTTAATCTGAATGGCACAAACACACCTGGACAGAGTACAGCTGACCACAGGACTTCATTTCAGCACCTGAATGGACATGCGGCTGACACATCCCACAAGGACAGCGATAACACCACGCAGCCACAACAACCACTGTTCACGGACACAATCCTGACTGAGCCCTGCCCAGAGAGCTCACCGATAGACAGTGACGTGTTAGAACTGCTCCAAGTTTCAGCAGCCAAGGACGACTTTCGGGAAAACAGCCAGGACAACATATTACAGCCACCAGTAACACCAGAGCAACAGCCTCTCTCACCGGATACGCTATCCCTCTCCCCAGCATCCCCCCTGCTGTGTTTCTCTGAGAAAATGGAGGAACTGGTGTATGCTGGAACCAAACTCGCCCACTCTTTTGCTGCGAGCCCCCAGACATCAACAAAAAAGCGGCGAGCTCCACAACCACCAAAGCCTGTGGGCCCAGCTCCCATTCCTCCTGCGAGAGCTCTTCGGCCGCTACCACAACGCCAGGGCCCTCACCCTCCTCCATCCGTTCTAGGTGAACCAAAAACAACTGATAAAAGCTCTCAGTGATGTGTGTCGGGTCCCCGCTATGATAACAGTGACTTTGTCAAATGTTTACAGAACAAGCAGGAACCCAGTGTGCCTGCTTTCTCTATTTCAGTTTTATTACGTGATAGAAAGCCAAAGGCCTTCTCAAACCGTCTGGCAAACCCATTTAATCTGTTGCCTATTCAAACTAAGATTACTGTAGAGACAGAAAGTAAGACTGTTAAGTTAGCACTTTTAAACATCCGTTCACTTAAAAATAAATCACTTCTAGTCAATGATTTAATAACCACAAACAATCTAGATTTTATGCTTCTAAATGAAACATGGCTTGAAGACAGTTGCAGTTCAACAATCCTGAATGAAACAGCCCCTCCTAACTTTACTTTTATGAGTGTCTGCAGAGCTGTTAGGAGAGGTGGAGGTGAAGCTGCTCTATTTAAAGATGTCTATCAATGCAAGCAAGTGTCATTTGGTGATTACTTGTCTTTTGAATATTTGGGTATTGTGTTAAAAGGTGCTCCTCGCATTCTACTTTTAGTCATTTACAGGCCTCCTAAATACTCTCCAGCCTTTGTGGAGGACTTTACAGAACTGTTATCAGCAACTTCCTCAGAGTTTGACTGTTTTGCTATTACTGGGGACTTTAACATCCACATAGAAAATGCAGAATCCAAAATGGCAAAAGAAATTCTAACAGTTTTGAATACTTTTGATCTGACTCAGCATGTACATAGACCCACACACAATCGAGGACATACACTAGATTTAATTATCAGTAAGGGTCTAAACATCTCATCCATTGTCATTAAGGATGTAGCTCTATCAGATCATTTCTGTATTTTCTTTGATATATTGATCTCTCCGACTGTTGAAGCTAGATCTATATCGGTCAAAAAGCGATGCTTAAATGAGAATACTAGTGCTCTGTTTATGAAGGCTATATCTTTAACACCAAGCATATCTGCAGACTCTGTTGATTTTCTTCTTGATTCTTTTAACTCAAAAGTTCAGAATGTTATTGATAACATTGCTCCTGTGAAAGTCAGGAAGAAGAGTGGCAGACAAAAGACACCGTGGAGAAATTCAACAGCAGTGCAAAATATGAAAAGACAATGCAGAAAAGCTGAGCGCATGTGGCGAAAGACAAATCTTGAAATCCACTATAACATCTATAAAGATAACCTTCATGATTTCAATGTGGAACTAGGCAAAGCTAGACAGACCTTCTTCTCAAATATTATAAACAGAAACTTAAATAACACCCGCACTCTTTTTGCTACTGTAGAGAAACTAACAAATCCCCCAAGTCAGATTCCCAGTGAAATGCTCTCAGACAGCAAATGCTGTGAGTTTGCTTCCTTCTTCTCTGAGAAAATAAATAATATCAGAAAGGCGATCAGCTCATCCTTGAGCTGCACTGGGGTAAAACAGATCAGACCACAACCTCAGAAAGTAGCTATTATGTCTGTTTTCGAAGCAATTGATGGTAAAATTTGGAAGAAACAGTACAGCACCTTAAAACATCAACCTGCGCCCTTGACATACTTCCCACATCTTTTTTCAAATGCGTGTTTAACTGTTTAGAAGCAGATATCCTAGAAGTGGTAAATGCCTCACTTCTTTCTGGGACTTTTCCAAAATCCCTAAAAACTGCAGTTGTTAAGCCACTTCTGAAAAAGAGCAATCTGGATAACATCATATTGAGCAATTACAGACCAATCTCAAATCTTCCTTTCATAGGCAAGATCATTGAAAAAGTTGTTTTCAATCAGCTGAACAAGTTCTTAAGCTTGAATGGATACTTTGACAACTTTCAATCTGGTTTCCGACCACATCACAGCACAGAGACAGCACTCATAAAGATAATAAATGATATTCGTCTTAACACAGTTTCAGGTAAATTATCAGTGCTGGTTTTACTCGACCTCAGTGCTGCGTTTGACACTATAGATCACAACATTCTCCTTGACAGGCTGGAAAACTGGGTTGGGCTTTCTGAGATGGTTCTTAAATGGTTCAGGTCATACTTAGAAGGGAGAGGTTATTATGTGAGTATCGGTGACCATAAGTCTGAGTGGACATCCATGACATGCGGAGTCCCTCAAGGTTCAATATTTGCACCCCTCCTGTTCAACTTATATATGCTGCCACTGAGCCAAATAATGAGAAAGAACCAAATTGCATATCACAGCTATGCAGATGACACCCAGATTTACCTCGCGTTATCACCTAATGATTACAGCCCCATTGACTCCCTGTGTCAATGCATTGATGAAATTAAAAACTGGATGTGCCTAAACTTCCTTCAGTTAAACAAAGACAAAACTGAAGTCATTGCATTTGGAAACAAAGATGATTCTCAAAGTGAACGCATACCTTCACTCTAGGGGTCAAACAACTAAAAATCAGGTCAGGAATCTTGGTGTGATTTTGGAGTCAGACCTGAGTTTCAGTAGCCATGTAAAAACAATAACTAAATCAGCATATTATCATCTCAAAAATATTGCAAGAATTAGATGCTTTGTCTCCAATCAAGACTTAGAGAAACTTGTTTATGCTTTCATCACCAGCAGGGTGGATTATTGTAATGGGCTCCTCACTGGCCTTCCCAAAAAGACCATAAGACAGCTGCAGCTCGTACAGAACGCTGCTGCCAGGATTCTGAGCAGAACCAGAAAATATGAACACATCACACCAGTCCTTAGGTCCTTGCACTGGCTTCCAGTTACATTTAGAATTGATTTTAAAGTACTGTTACTTGTTTATAAATCACTCAATGGCCTAGGACCTCAATACATTGCAGATATGCTCATAGAATATAAACCTAACAGATCACTAAGATCATCAGGATCAAGTCACTTAGTTATACCCAGGGTTCACTCAAAGCAAGGAGAGTCTGCTTTTAGCTCTTATGCCAGCCGCAGCTGGAACCAGCTTCCAGAAGAGATCAGGTGTGCTCCAACAGTAGCCACATTCAAATCAAGACTCAAAACACATCTTTTTACCTATGCATTTGCAGATTGAGCACTGTGCTATGTCCGAACTGTTTGCATTTTATTTTATACGTATTATCTTTTTAGTCTTTTAATCATTTTTAATACTTTATTTTTATCATTCTTCTTTATGTAAAGCACTTTGAATTACCATTGTGTATGAAATGTGCTATACAAATAAACTTGCCTTGCCTTGCCTTGCCTTGCAGCGTCTCGCTCCCTCTTCAGGGAACTAAGGTTACATCTGTAACGAGACGTTCCCTTTCACGGGAACTCGAGCTGCGTCTAGCGCTGTGGGAACGAAATACCAACGCTGCCACAGTGACCAGAGCCTGTCAGATGTGATCGCCCTCGTACGACAACACCCGGGCCCCAGGAGTGGAGATTAGGTCTAGACTGTAGAACCTGACAAAGGTGTGCGGAGAGGACCAACCTGCCGCATCACAGATATCACTGAGAGAAGCCCCAGAGACGAGAGCTTTGGAGGCGGCCATACCCCGAGTTGAATGGGCATGGACTGCCAAAGTCGAAGACAGCCCGGCGGACTCATAAGCAAGAGAGATGGCCTCGACCATCCACTTGCTCATTCTTTGCTTAGAGACAGGCGCCCCTTTCTTGGGGGGGCCAAAACAAACGAATAGCTGATCCGACCTACGCCACAGGGGAGCTCTGTGGACGTAAGCATCCAAGGCCTGCACAGGACAGAGAAGATTCTTTTGTTCCTGGTCCGGTTCTCGAAAAAGGGGAAGACAGAAGGCTTGCAGCACCACAGGAGTAACTACAGAGGTAGGCACTTTAGGGACATACCCAGGTCTAGGATGGAGAAAGGCTCTGACCATCCCAGGCGCAAACTCGAGGCACGAGGGAGCGACCGAGAGAGCTTGTAAATCTCCTATTCTTTTCAGGGAAAAGATAGCCAGAAGGAATAACGTTTTGAGGGTGACGAACTTTGGAGCTGTAAGGTGGACCAGATTGGCCGAGACTATTCACACGAAACTGTTCACGAGACGCATCATGCTGTGACATATCGTCTTAATCCGCATCCCTCAGAGACACAACCTGCTGGGCACAACAGCCCAATCTCACTCTTGCATTTCAATATGTTTCCCCCCACTTCTTCTCTCCAAAGGGCCTGAAACTCACTCAACAGAATACATGGTTTAATGTGAAGAATTATCATACAAAGCTATACATGTTTGGTATCAATTGAAATGTCTAAGTGTGACTGGTACAAAGGTCTTACTCCCATAAGAAGCAAACCACGGGTGTTAAATGTTAAAGAGTTAGAAATGTTTGGCTTATTTGGGATGGGCTTGCCCCTCCCAAGGTCTTCAATGCTAATTAACCAAAAGGTCCATTGTTATGTTTAACACTTTAAAGAAGTTCCTGTCCTGGCCTGGGTATTTAAGGAAATGTATCAGAATGCTCATGGCTTCTCTCTCTTGTGGTGGCCAGATTCATTCACGATGCTGAGTGTCCCAAACAGACACTCCGCATTATGAGTTCATCAAGGCAAATTAGAACCAAGATTAGCCCGTAATGTTGAGTGCCTTCGGACACTTAGCATTACGTATTTTCCAAAGTTCAGGTATGCATCTTTACTCTGTTTCTGAGCATTCGATGTTTGTATTGATTATCTTTTAATTCGACTATGTAATTGGCACAATACATTTACCTGAATGTTAATAAATTGTTACGTTTGATTTACTCTGTCTTACCTCTAAATTATTCACTCTAGTAGATCGTGTGTATTCTTGTTACCGCAAACACGCATCAGGTTAGTAACGGACTAAAGTCCAGTTCGAGTTGGAAATTAGGAGACCACCGACTGAGGCTTTAGAGATCCGGCTAATACTTCGGCATTAGTTAAGTGTACTTAGACCGTAAAGGCCAATAAATGGAATTTCCTTTTAGGGCAACGAAACGTTGATCGACCGACCTAAACAGGGTGGGCCTTCCCTCTGGTTACCGTAATATAATTCTAGATAAGTGTACGTGGGAAACCACGACATGACTAAACCAAAGCTACTATAGAGAAAGTAATATTGGTCGGCTTATATCTATAGTAGTGGTCGTGACCTCTGACTAGAAATAGTGTTATTGTAACTACGGGTATACGGATCTATGGGGACTAAATAAAGTACTTTTAGGAAAGCGGCCCTCTAAACAGTATTAGTCAATTACCTCTGTCTAGTGACCAAGACTGACCATTTGTGACCGTGAGATCCGCGCGGATTAGCCGGCGTGAGACTCTGAGCGACACTGAGACCCGAATGAACGAGTGTGATAAGAGTATCAAGTTCGATAGAATAATCCAATGTATATTTACCAAATTATTATACTAATGACCGACGACCAATTGGCTTTCTAAAATCAACTCGCGGTCATATTTAAACATGGAGTCAGATTATAAGCGAGTGCATATTCGCCGAGACTGAGAAGACCGAACGCGCAGTGATCCTTCACCCGCTCCTCGGAAACCGTCGTTGGACCGAGCAGCAGGCATTTTACAGAGCCACCTCCTCAATAGGCTCAAAAGGGGCTCGAGTTAGACCTTGGAGCACCACAGTGAGATCCCAAGTAGGTACCCTGGGGTGAACTGCAGGCCTAAGCCTCAGAGTGCCACGGAGGAAACGTGTAATAAGTGGGTGTCTCCCCAGAGATAGACCCCCCAAAGGATAATGGTAGGCCGCAATGGCCGCTACGTACACTTTCAGAGTGGAAGGAGATAACCCAGATACGAAGCGCTCTTGCAGGAACTCCAGTACCGAACTAACATGGCAGCCCACTGGGTCCAGCTGACGCTCGTTACACCATAGTGTGAAGAGTCTCCACTTCAAGGCATAAAGTTTCCTCGTGGAGGGAGCTCTGGAGTGGAGAATGGTCTCAACCACCTCAGTGGAGAGGCCAGCTGGGCCCCCTCAGAGGCCAAGCCCAGAGGTTCCAAAGTTCCGGGCAGGGATGTAGAATCAGTCCCTCCGCCTGGGACAGAAGGTCCTTCCTGACCGGAATCTCCCAAGGAGAACCGTCTAGGAGAGAAACCAGGTCTGGAAACCACACTCTGCCCGGCCACCGCGGGGAGACCAAGATGAGACGGACCTTGTCCCGGCGAACCCTCTCCAGAACTCCCGGGAGCAGAGCAATCGGGGGAAAGGCATACAGGAGTAGCCTCGGCCACTCCTGAGACATAGCATCCAGTCCAAGAGGAGCTGGATGAGACAGGGAGAACCAGAGTCGACAGTGTGAACAAATCCACCTGAGCTCGACCGAACCTCTCCCAAATCTGCTCCACCACCTCGGTGTGGAGCCTCCATTCCCCGGGCCTCAGCCCCTGCCTCGACAGGATGTCTGCTCCCACGTTTTGAGTCCCTGGGATATAAACTGCTTTGAGAGACAGCATGGGGCGTAGACCTCCATCCTTCTTGGGAACCAAGAAGTATTGGCTGTAAAAACCTGACTGTCTGTCTGAGGGGGGAACATGTTCTATGGCCCCTTTCTCTAACAGTGTCACTACTTCCTGTTCCAGAACCAGAGCCTGCTCGGGAGCCACCGTAGTGACCAGAACTCCCGCGAACCTCGGAGGTGAGGTCCGAAATTGAATGGTGTACCCAAATTGAATGGTGCGCAGGACCCAACGAGACACATTCGGCAGAAGTTTCCACGCTGCCAGAAAGTCTACTAAGGGAACCAGCCCCTCGGGACTGGCCTCTGGAATTGATCGAGCCATCGACTCGGCGCCCTGAAGCGGCGAACCGGCAGGGAACGACCGGGCCGAAAGCTCTAGGACCCTCCTCGGAGGGAGCGAGCATCCTGGTGCTGCAACGTTTCCGGGCAGACACTGGGACAAACGCTCGCTGGGGGCCGCTGCGCCCTGAAGCACACGAGGTGGCAGGGTTAGCGAGCCGACCCCCTGAGGGCAGCGGGGAAGGGCAGGCACCGTAGACGGAGGTGAACACTGCACGACCCCGATGGGGACAGCCCTCAACGGTCCGACGCACCTGGCGTCAGGACCGCTTCCCTGTAGCCTTCTTAGAGAAGAGACCCGGGGGCGTCAGCGGAGCGTCCAACAAGAAATTCTTATCCTTATCTTGCATCTCTGACAGATTCAACCATAGATGCCTCTCCCCATCCACCAAGGCTGCCATAGACCGCCCAATGGCACGAGCGGTCTCTTTGGTGGCCCGGAGAGATAAATCGGTCGCCCGGCGCAACTCGGAAACTGCCTGGGGACCGATACCGCCGCCCTCATCAAGATCTCCTAGCACGTCTGCCTGGTAAGCCTGCAGCAGCCCCATCGTATGAAGGCAGGCTGCGGCTTGACCAGCAGCAGCGTAAGCTTTACCCAACAGAGCCGAAGACGTTTTTAAGGGTCTGGTGGGTAGCGTCGGGGTCTTAAGCGACGCTGACTGAGGAGACAAATGGGTGGCTAAAGTCTCCTCAACCTTGGGTAGTGCCGCATAACCAAACTCTCTGAGACCCAAAATAGATGTATAAATCTTGGTGGTTGGATTGTGCACTCTCGCTGATGCCGGTTTCTTCCACGACCTTGACACCTCAGTGTGGAGGTCGGGAAAAAACGGCAGACCCCGACGCAGAGGCTGAGCTCGCGAAGGCAAAAAACGCTCGTCTAACTTGCTTTTTGGACGAACATCCTGCCTCTCTGCCGGCTAGCTGATGTTAAGTCTGGCAACGGCGTGAGTCAAAACCTCTACCAGCTCATCATAGGCTAGGGAAAAAAGTGGCGAGTCCTCATCCCCAGCCTCGGCGTATGCAGCATCTAGTTCCTCAGAACTAGATAACTGCAGCGCCGGTGCCTCACCCACAGCGGAAGAAGCCGCAGCGCGTGCTTCTGCATGAGAGCCGGCACTAGATCTGCCGGGTGAAGGCTGAGAAAGGGCAGCGCCCGACTCAATCACCTCTGTCAGATCCATCTGCAATGACCAGGACCGAGATCGACGCTGAGCCTCAGCAACAGCGGGACCAGAGCCCTGAGAACCGCTAGCCTGGGCGCCCTCCTCAAAGAGCGCCAGGCGGGAGCGGAGCGTTTTAAGAGGTAACTGCTCACATGAGGGACAGGCAGCGCCCTCAAACACTGCCTGTGCATGCTCTTCTCCCAGACACATCACACAGAGCTGGTGTGTATCACTACCCGTGATATAACTTGGGCAGGGATACACACACTGTCTGAAGCTCTGGCTCGCCATAATATATATATATATATACTTGTTTATACAGACAAACAACACCAAATAAGACGGACAGATCACATAAAGCGCTACTGAAGAGACAGGAGCTGCAGTCTGTTTGGCGTGGCTAGTATTTATAGATTCCTGGTTCGTGACGTCACCCGCTTCTGACGTCCTCCGCGTCACCCGATTGGTCAGATTTCATACGTGCTTCATGACGGATACACGCAGGGGCGTTCCCACAGCGCTAGACGCAGCTCGAGTTCCCGTGAAAGGGAACCTAAACTACACACTCCAATGCTAGTATCACGCTCACACTTTTGTTCATGCAAACTACAATCTAGCTTATACACTTGAAACATAATACAACAAATTCTGAATTAAACAATACAGATGCAAAATAAATCTGACTATGAATACTAATAAAGAAAAACAGTATTAAGTGATACAAATTCAGTCTTCAACAGAAACCTCCATGCATTTTCACTAATACACTGTCATTCCAATACTAACACTTAATCTCTCTAATCTTACACATATCCTCACACCTTGCTACACAATTTACTTTTATTTTATATGCATGAATTTGACTGTCCACAACGCTCATTTTTGCTTTTTCAATTTGCTTTATTGATTAGAGGAGAGTTTCAGAGAAGGTAGAGAGAAAACATTAATGATGTCTTATGGAGTTTAATTTCAGAATATACTTTTTTGTAAAGAGAAGATCAGAAAATGTTCAATCAAAGTAACTGGAGCAGCATATGATCTCACAGTTCTGTTTCACAAAAGTAGCTCAACTGGCTTGAACAGGGCAGATCGTTGAAGCAGCGGTTAGCTGTAGGGTGGGAAAATGAAATAAGTTATTCTGATCATTAGAAGTTTGTTAGAAGCAAAATAAATCGTTATAATCAAGTTAAGGCACTTTGTGAAATCCACATTAGTCATTACATGTATAATTGGAAGTATTCAAAAATCAGACTGCATTCTTACAGCTCCAGCTGATCTCCAAACAGTTCTCGGGACCCGCATTGTCAGGTTGTGCAGAGCACCAGTTGGTGTATTGAAACTCAGCTCCATCAGTCCACAACCACTGTCCTTCCTAATGAGTGAAGACAGTGATTACAGTGCACTACAGTCAGCCTTCATAAGCAGCTAAAACATCTTCGTCAGAAAGTGTTACTGTCTCGTTCGGACACACGGTTGGACTCACTTGTTCACCGTCATGCCCACCGATCCAAGCACGCGTGTTAAGAGAAGGCAACAGACTCAGCAGGAAATCATTTTCCGGTTTACTGTGCACAGATGCCAGATTCCCACCAAGAACTTGGCAGTTTTTCTAAAAAGACAGATTTTTTTTAAATTATCAACACAAAAGATTTTTTTTAGCATAAACCATACATTTTTAAAATAATATTTTTATTTTATATAATATTAATAATATAATATTATATAATAATATTATTTTTATATATATTTTTCTTTAAAACACATTTGAGTCATTTTCAAAATCTGTTCTAATCGATTATTTTCTCAGTATCAGATTTCTATCTTATTTATCAGCAAACATTAATGGTTTACTCTGATTGGTTGTGTTTAGTTAATGATTTACAATTCTCACTTCATATGAAGTGTCTTTAACTACTACTGTACTAAAATCTAAATGAATCCTTTGATTCAGTGCACTTATTGTTTACACATATGTTTTTACAGTCATATTTCTTTAAATAACATCAACACAATACAATGTACCTTATTTACTTACTTGATTTAGTTAAAGACACCAAATGTAAAGTGTGATCACTTTGCTGTATCTCACCTCTGCTGTGATCCAGTTAACTGATGAAGGGAAGAACTTGTAGCACCCAACTCCATAGCTGGTCCATCCGTAGGGGCATTTTTCTTCTAGAACAACTGCATCCAGTACATAAATGTTAGGGCTTTTGTAATATTCACAGCAGAGAATGTTTTTATTTATTTTTTATTCTTTTCTGTAGCTTACTTTATGTTTTTGTGCTAAATGTGCCTAAATTATGTGTACTTCGACACTCTAAATCCCTCATTAATCATGCAAATATTAGTACATGGAATATTGAAGTGTTGTGCTCCTCGAGATGACAACTGCAAGGACATCACTAAATTACTGGTGCATTGTCTGATTTATTTTTTAACATCATTAATGTGATTTGATGTCAAACGTATTGCTTAACATGCAAACAGTAGCTTATTTCTAATGTAATTGCTTTTGTTACTGTTAATTGGTAACAGCTCTATAGTGTCTAATTATTCTTATTGTATTTATTGACTAAATAGTAGACATTTCTCAAAGATTAGATATGGATCTTGTAGAGGATTTTAAGGAGTGCTGGTCTGGTCTTTATCTGGACTCGCTCTCACCCTGACTTTGTCTTGGTCTCGGTTTAGGTGGTCTAGACTTCAACGCTAGAATACTGTAATTTTCGAAGTTGGTTTTAAAATGTAATAGAAAGGGCTATTAAAATTAAATGTTTTGGTTACCGTTTGAATTCCCCATGGAGAAGATCATGAAAAGAAACATTACACTTCTCAGCACTGCCATTTTGAACCTGAAATGAACTTAAAGATTAATAAGAATAATGCCATTATAGATTCTCCATGTATTTGAAAGAAAAAGCAGAAAGACACTTTAGAAAGTTATTCAGTAGGTTTTTGTTCCAAACACTCACCCTGGTTTGGTTGATGTCTTTAGAGTCTCGTAGGAATATTTTGTGAATGTGTAGAAACCACTCTAATTTTATACTGTACTAAGCAGGACAGGATTCAGGATGTGTTTGTTTGATTGTATCCAAATTCAAATACCGGAGAGTTTCAGAATGCCAATACACAGGCTGTATAAATTAAATATTTGGTTAGATAAATATTTATTTTTTATTTTAAATTATGCATCCCTATTTTTAAATATTTATAATTGAGATAAATATTAGTCACAAGGGACATTTTCCCATCAAATAATGTGCAATGCAAATTATACCTCACTACATAACCACATACCTCATCTTAACAATGTACACAGGACTTCTCTCCTTGACTTCACGTTTCCCTAAACGTCTCCAATGATCCCCAGCCTCATCTTTCCCAGTGTCGTCCTTATCAACCTCCAAGTACCTATCTTTGACCAGTCACTACTTCTCTCACTGGATCCACCATTTCACTGTTACCCTTCACCACAATCCTGTCATACTGTAAGCCTGTTCATCCCAAGAACTCTCACACAAACCATACTCTGACATCTTGCTTTTAGTTTATTTGTTTAATAAACATTTGTCTGCACTACCTCTCTTGACCGAGTATCTGTCCGTAACAGTTTAACTTAGTTACAAAGTAGGAACATTACCCGTGGGCCATAAATTAAAGTGGTGCTCATTGCTCCCTTGTTTCACGTAGTTACAGAGTAAGTAAATCACTTTTGGGCCATTAATTAAAGTGGTTCTTGTTACCCCCTTGTTTCATAGGGTTACAGATTAAGTACATCACCTGCAGGCTGTAAATTAAAGTGGTGCTTGTACACTCACCTAAAGGATTATTAGGAACACCTGTTCAATTTCTCATTAATGCAATTATCTAATCAACCAATCACATGGCAGCTGCTTCACTGCATGTAGGGGTTGGTCCTGATCAAGACAATCTCCTGAACTCCAAACTGAGTGTCAGAATGGGAAAGAAAGGTGATTTCAGCAGTTTTGAGCGTGGCATGGTTGTTGCTGCCAGACGGGCCGCTCTGAGTGTTTCACAATCTGCTCAGTTACTGGGATTTTCACGCACAACCATTTCTAGGGTTTACAAAGAATGTATGCGGCAGTCCTGTGGGAGAAATGCCTTGTTGATGCTAGAGGTCAGAGGTCATGGGCGACTGATTCAATCTGATAGAAGAGCAACTTTGACTGAAATAACCACTCGTTATAACTGAGGTTTGCAGCAAAGCATTTGTGAAGCCACAACACACACAACCTTGAGGCAGATGGGCTACAACAGCAGAAGACCCCACCGGTGCCACTCATCTCCACTACAAATAGGAAAAAGAGGCACAATTTGCACCAGATCACCAAACTTGGACAGTTGAAGACTGTGTTGCTTGGTCTGATGAGTCTCGATTTCTATTGAGACATTCAGATAGTAGAGTCAGAATTTGGCATAAACATTTTCTTTTACGCGTCCTGCCCCAACCTTCAAAAACTTCAGATGGACTCGCAATCCCCTTTACACTTTCTTTTCGGACTATGACACAGTAACTGTCCATCCCTCCATCCATGATAGGATTTATTGATTTAGTCTGAAAGTAATCCACAACCTCCGGTGTTGGAAAATGGGGAATGTGAGAATGGGAAATCAGTTCTGTAAAAATGCTGAACTGATTTTACGTTTACCTGACAAACAGAAAAAAAGAAAAAAGCCGTACTGATTATAAGTGAAACAGTGAATTATGAGTTAAAATCTGAGAATATGTAGAAACTTGACATGATGCGAGTTGGTATTAGTCTATACGATCCATTGTAGGTAACAAACATTACAAAATCACAAATTTCTTCTAGTGTTTGTCAGAGATGAAGCAACCGTGGACTTCCTTTAATCATGATGCCAATTTAATACCATTATTTGTATTGACCATATCCTCAAACCTTGCTACACAATTTACTTTTATTTTATATGCATGAAATTGACAGTCCACAATGCTCATGTTTGCTTTTTTCAATTTGCTTTATTTATTAGAGGAGAGTTTCAGCGAAGGAAGTAAGAAAACATTAAAGCTTAGATAAGATTTAAAATTGGCAGGCACGTAGGAGTTATGGTTAAGGGACGCAGCGTCTCGTTCCCTATTCAGGGAACTAAGGTTATATACGTAACCGAGACTGCGTTAACTGCGTTAACTGCGTCAAGCGCTGTGGGAATGCTATACCAACGCTGTCATAGCGACAAGTGCATGTCAGATGTGATCACCCGCAGATGAAGACACCTGGGCCCCGTGAGAGAAGTCTAGGTCAGGGGTCGGCAACCAGCGGCTCCGGAGCCGCATGCGGCTCTTTCATCCCCTGCACGTAACTTGTGCTATCGCTCCGCCCACGGAAGAAAAGAGTGTCGCGCCACACGAGTCTATCGCTCCGCCCACGGAAGACGCGCTGCATGAGTCTATCGCTCCGCCCACGGAAGACGCGCTGCATGAGTCTATCGCTCCGCCCACGGAAGACGCGCTGCATGAGTCTATCGCTCCGCCCACGGAAGACGCGCTGCATGAGTCTATCCCCCCCCCCCCATCAACAGTTCAGAATACTTCACTTCATATATATAACCTTACATTGCGGCTCCGGACATATTTGAAAAAAATGTTTTGTTAAATATGGCTCTTTCAACATTAAAGGTTGCCGGTTGCCGACCCCTGGTCTAGGTCTAAGTTGTAGAGCCTAAAGAAGTGTGCGGAGAGGAACAGCCTTCCGCATGACAAACATAAGAAACTCCTGACAGAAGGGCCTGAATGCTGGCCATACCCCTAGTGGAGAGGGCTTGGAATGACAAGGGTGCGGTCAACCCGGCCGACTCAAAGGCAAGTGAGATAGTCTCGGCTAACCACTCTCTCAATCTCTGCTTGGACACCAGGGACCCCTTTTTTGTTAGGGGGACTAAACATACGAACAGTTGTTCAAACTTTTGTATAAGCGTCCACGCCCAAAGGGCAAGCAGAATAGTTCCTGGCCACTATGTGCCACAGAGGAGACAGGATACCAGTGTGTTTATCCCCAAACCGTCCACCCAAAGGGATGTGGAAAGCAACGAATGCTGACATATACACCTTTAAGGAGGATGGAGATAACCCAGCAGTGAGCCGGCATGGCAGGATATCCAGCATTATACCATCTGGGCAGTCCTGCAGCCGACCACCACATAAAGAAGCTTACTTCAGGACATAGTCTCCTCATGGTGGGAGCTCTGGAGAAGATAATGGTTTCAACAACCTCAGTTGAAGGACCAGAGTTATGAGTTGGGCCCCCTCAGAGGCCAAGCCACATGCAAACAATCTCCAGAACCACTGGGAGCAGAGAGATCGGGGAATTTCTTGTGAAGTACAGACGAAACCTCCACCAAGTCTGAGCGCAAGCATCCATTTCAGAGGAGGATGAGATAGAGACGAATCCACCTGTCTGAAAACAATGTTCGTCCACCTGGGATGGAGTGCTATTCCCTGGGCCTCGGCCCCTGCCTCGACAGCATGTCTGCTCCCAGAATGGTGGGAGCTCTGGAGTGGAAAACGGTCTGAGCTACCGCCGTTGAGAGACCGGATCTTATGAGCTGGGCCCCCTCGGAGGCCAAGCTCACACTTTTCACTGTTCTTGGCAGGAGTGCAGTATTAGACACCCTGCTTGGGACAGAAAGTCCCTTCTGATCGGAATCTCCCAGGGAGAGCCATATTGGAGGGCTACCTCTCCCGGTGAACTTTCAGAACTCCCGGGAGCAAAGCGATCGGGGAAAAGCATACAGACTGAGCGACCGTCTAGGATCACTCCCCATCCAGTGAGGGAGGCATCCGTCATTAGCACTCGGCGGCGACAAGAAGCTCCCAACACAGGACATTGGGACAGAAACCAGGGTTTCTTCCACGTGTCTAAGGCACAAAGGCATAGCCGCGTGACCTTGATCATGTGACACGGGTTGTCCCTCAGGGAAACCCCCTGGTCTTGAGCCACCACTGTAGAGGACTCATGTACAGCAGGCCAAAAGGTGGGCCGTTAGTTACTGCCGCCAGACCCAACAGTTTCTGGAACTGCTTCACATTGAGTGACTGGCTTCAAAATATTTTTGGCAGAAGTCCCCATGCTGCCAAAAAAAACTACCAAGGGAACCAGCCGGTGTTGTTCGAGCGGTCAGTTCGGTGCCCTGAATAGGTGAACACCGCCCTACAGAGGTGAACACCGCCTGGCCTCGATGAGGACAGCCCCTACATGTTTGCGAGCAGGACCCACTGAGAATATTCAGCAGAAGTATCACACACTGCCAGAAAATCTACCAAGGGAACCAGTCTCTTGAGACTTGTCTCTGGTGTTTCCTGAGCAACCAGCTCGGTGCCCTGAAGCGGCGAATCGGCAGTGAACAACGGAATTGATTGCTCTAGGACCCTCCTTGGAGGGAGCGAGCATCCTGGTGCCGCAACGTTTCCGGGCAGACACTAGGAAAAAAGCTTGCTGGGGGCCGCTGCGCCCTGAAGCACACAAGGTAGCAGGGTTAGCAGAACGGCCCCCTGAGGGCACCGAAGTGGAATAAACCGCAAAGAGTGCTTCCAGCCCCGAACTACAAATCTTGTATATATATATAATCTATATATTATATTTTTATTGCATATGCATAGATGGAAGGCTGGTTTTCATTTCTCTTCTTTGTTATATATACATATATATCTGAGAAAAACCTGTTCTCTGCTGACCAGAGTGTACTTAGTTAAAACCTGGCAGCAGAAAAACATCTAAATCTAAATCAGCTCCTCATATTGTTTTAGCTTCTTGGAGAATGAAGCACTCAGTTTGAATTCTCATCTCCGGCTCTCCAGCGGCTCCCTGTGGCGGAAGAAACCGCAGCGCGTGCTTCCGAATCAGAGAACAACTGGACAGCAAGCAAGGGTAGAGAAAAGGTAGCACCCGTCTCTAGTTCCTCTTGTTTGTATATATATATATACAGACACACATTACTATTTATTACATGTATGTTTTATGCATGTATGTGTATATCTTTAACGATCCAAATCAGCGCTGATCATCAGTGGGACAGAAGAAACCGCATAGCGTGCTTCCAACCTGAGAGAAAGCACTAGATCAAACGGGTGAGGGCAGAGATAGGGCACTGCCCGTCTCAAACCCCTCCGACAGATCCATTTGCGATCCATAGGCACTGAATCAATGTTGAGCCTTGGCTGCAGCGGGACCAGAACTGCGAGGACCGCGAGCCTGAACGCTCTCCTCAAAGAGCGGCAGGCGTGAGCGGAGCGTTTTCAGCATGTAGCTGTTATAGTGACACACAGAGAGCGCCCTCGAGCACTGACTGTGCTGCTCCACATGCAAACAACAACACCAAGCACATGTGTATCCCCACCCGTGATTGCGAGGGCCGGGAAGAACACATGCCTTGTATTGGTCTTACTAGCCATTTACTAGCCACTAGCTCACTTTTAGTTGTTAGACAAACAACAATAAATATGAAAGATCACATAGAGCACTACTCAAGACACAGAAGCTGCCGGCTGTTTGACAGGGCATGCATTTATAGATTCCTGGTTTGTGACGTCACCCGCTCTGACGTCCTACAATTGGCTAGATTGTATACGTGCTTCATGACGCATTCAAGCAGAGGCGTTCCCAGAGCGCTTGACGCAGCACGAGTTCCCTTGAAAGGGAATGTACATTCAAAGAATCTGGAGCAGCATATGATCTCACAGCTGTATTTCACAAATATAGCTCAATTGGCCTGAACAGCCCTAGTTCCAGCAATGGTTAGCAAAGTTATTCTTAGAAGCAAAATAAATTATAAT
The DNA here is from genome assembly GCA_037043235.1 of Rhodeus uyekii. Lineage (NCBI taxonomy): Eukaryota > Metazoa > Chordata > Actinopteri > Cypriniformes > Acheilognathidae > Rhodeus > Rhodeus uyekii. Next base: position 98,321 of record JAWRVZ010000567.1, read on the forward strand.
GATCAAGTTAAGGCACTTTGTGAAATCCAAATGAGTCATTATGTGTATAATTGGAAGTATAAAAAAATCCGACTGATTCTTATAGTTCAAGTTTAGCACTGCCATGATGAACCTGAAATGAACTTAAAGATTAATAAGAGTAATGGTGTACATTGTAGATTCTCCATGTATTTTAAAGAAAAAGCACAAAGACACTTTAGAAATATTATTCAGTTGTTTTTTATTCCAAACACCTTAGTTTGGCTGCTGCCTTGAGGAACAGATTCTTGTAGGAATACTTTTTAATTTCTAGAAACAGCTCTACTTTTATACTTTACTTAAGTAGGATTGGATACAGGATGAATTTGTTTAATTTGTATCCAAATACAAATCCTGGATAATGTGAGAATGCCAAATATAGAGACTGCAGAATGTAAATGTTTGGTGAACTAAATATTTATTTTTAAGCATTTTAAATTATGCATCGCTATTTTTTAAATACTTATAGTTAAGTTAAATATTAGTCCCCTTGTGACTAATATTTAACATTTTCCCCTCAAATATTTAAAATAGCATGCATTACGAATCATAGAAATATTTATATGTATACATTTTAAGAAACATCCAATCCAACTTTTTATGTCAACTGTACCTGTTTAATGTGTATTTCTAATTAAATCTAATGTCTTTTTTTACAATATTTTTTCCCACTTTGCTACTTTTAAATAAAATAAAATAAAAAAGTAGGCCTTATTACGTGTCAGTTGTGTCAGCAGCACAGTCAGTGCTCGAGGGCGCTCTCTGTGTGTCACTATAACAGCTACATGCTGAAAACGCTATATATATATATATATATATATATAGCTCATAACTTGAATTGCTGTATCTAGAATCATGTTTTCCCATAAGAAATAAAAGAAAACAAATTAATCCGTTCCAGATCGTAACAATTTAAAAAAAGCATGTTTTTATTGGAACGAATTATTATTTTATTAATTTATTTTATGTTATTATTATTTCACTGATGACAGTGTAAGGTGAGGCATAAGGTCATGAAAAATAGTAATGTAAATATGAAAAGACATTTACAGGCTGTTCATTATAGTGGTCTGTTTGTACAATACAAGGAAACTGAGAAAATGTGTTCAATGTAAACCAGACCAACAAACCCATATTTATACTAGTTGTAATTAATAACTATCATTGATACTGGAGATGGTATTGCAAATGAAAATATGTTAAGGCAGATTAAGATTGAGATTGAGATATTGAAATATTAGCATGTTTAAATATTTGGATATGTAGGTGTTCCTATGAGGGTAAACATCTTTTATGAGATGTTTTCTCTCTCTCCACAAGACAACAGTTACACTTTCTTAAATTAATGGACACATTTTGCAGATGGATTGCATATTAATTCTGCATATCAATTTGTGAATTCAAGCACCTTCAAAAAAGATGTTGTGTTATGACTATTTTAACCTGTTTAAAAGTGGTCCCCACCCACTTTTTTATAGCAAAAAGAAAAGAAAAGAAAAACTGTAGTTACTGTGTAAATATACAATTGTTCTGTGTTGTTACAGTGAAAGTCAAACTGGTTACCCCCTTGTTTCAAGATTAAAGATTCAAGAGTTTTATTTGTCACATACACGAATATACAACCGGCAGTGAAATGTAAACCGGTCCGCTCCATGCACAGTGCAAAATAACAGTTACAAAAAAACACGAGGAAATTAAAATAGAAATAGAATAAAAAGTACTATATATATATATATATATATATATATATATATATATGTAGAATTATAAATAATCAAGTAAAATATAAAAATAAGTGGAATAAAATAAGTGAGATAAACTGTGCAGTGAAGTAAACTGTAGACTATATAAATAAGGTTTAACAGAGTACAGAGAAGTATAATGTGCAAACAGGTTAATAACGGGTAACACAGTAACAACTAGAACAAAGTGCGGTGCAATGTCAGTATGTGGATGTTTGTACTGAAGTGAGGTGAAGTCACGTGATGTTAAGTGACTGCGTTCAGGAGTCTGATGGCCTGGGGGAAGAAGCTCCTTCTAAGTCTCTCAGTTTTGGCCATCAGGCTTCGGAAGCGCTAAAAGATGGCAGCAGGATGAAGTGAGGGTTTGCGGGGTGATAAGTGTCCTTCATGATTTTTACAGCTCTACCTCTGCAGCGTTTTATGTAGACGTCCTGCAGAGACGGGAGAGCTGACCCTTAGATGCGCTCGGACAAACGCACCACTCTTTGCAGGGCTTTGCTAAAGGACACTAAAGGTGTGCTGGTAAGCTGGTAAGCTCCTGGCGGAACCTTTGTTTCACACGGACCATTTTGACTGCTGCACTGCTGCTGTTTCCTGTTTGCTCGAGTGGTTTGCGTTTGTTTGCGTCGTATAAACTTGTTTTTGTTTTAGATTTTAAACTCTACGTTCGTTCTAATTGCTAAATACAATACTAGATCATTTAATAAACTGTAATCGTTAGCTTTAATCTTAGTCGCTAAACGCGTTAGCATTGTGCATACAGCGTTTTCTCGCTCGCGCCTTTTTTCCCCGAGTTCATCAAACAACTGGTGAATTGGATCAACACACACGGTGAGTCATGTCATCTTTTATAATTGTTACATGTACTGCCTGCTTCATGCATACTCTTTCTGTCTCTGTCAGCAGCCAGGGCTTCACATGTGATAAATGTAGGGACATAGTCAGGCTGACAGAGAAGATCTCAGAATTAGAGACACGCATCCAAACTTTAATTGAGGATAGTAAGAATGCAAGGGCTTTAGATACTGCTTTGGATGCGACTAGCTTAGCAAACCCTGTACATTGTTCGGTTCCGGCTGTAGATGATGATGGGTAACTGGGCAACTGGGTGACTGTGAGACGGCATAATCGTGGGTCAAAAAAGCACTGTTCCATTCCGATTAGAACATCAAACAGGTTCTCCCCACTCAGTGACGCACCCACTGAGAAACCTGTTGAAAGTGCCCTAGTGATTGGCGATTCTATTACTCGGAATGTGAAAATAGAGACTCCAGCCACCATAGTCACATGTTTGCCGGGAGCCAGAGCGCCTGACGTCAAAGCAAATTTAAAAGTGCTGGCTAAGGCTAATCGTAAATATTCTAAGATTGTTATTCACGTCGGCGCTAATGATGTCTGACTTTGCCAGTCGGAGATCACTAAAACTAATATTAAAGAGGTGTGTGAACTCGCAAGTACGATGTCAGGCACTGTAATTTGCTCTGGCCCTCTTCCTATGCGCAGGAGTGATGAGATGCTTAGCAGATCATCCTCACTCAATGGCTGGATGTCTAAGTGGTTCCCGCAGAATAACATAGTGTTCATAGACAATTGGAAAAGTTTTTGGAGCAGGCAAGAGATGGTATTCATCCCACCTGGGATGGTGCCGCTCTTCTCTCTAGTAATTTGGCATATAGTCTTAGAGCTAAACCTTGACTAACTGGGGTCCAGGTCAGGAAGCAGACAAACTGGCTAAACCGACCGTCTGCTAGCTGTCTCACGTCACAGAGGTCAGATAAATTACAACACATAGAGACTCTTTCACCTACATATCATCCTATAGAGACTGTGTCTGTTCCCCGAATTAACAAATACAAAAATCTCTCAAAACCGTTTAAGAGTAAAAATTTAACTGATTTACAAACAACTAAGAACGGATATAACACAAATCAGAATCAGAATCAGAAAGAGCTTTATTGCCAAGTGTGCTTGCACACACAAGGAATTTGTCTTGGTATTGAAGCTTCCAGTGCACATATACAACACAACATGAGTTTACATAGCAAATAATAATAACAATACATAACATACACAGTACATGAGGTCACATGCTGGGATTTTTTGTATGGAGTGGGAGAGGGGATAGATTGTCAGCCATAACATCCGTCTGCATTGTTTTTCTTTCCCTGCGCTCTGCCCAGCATTTTATCTCTTATTAATTCAACTGTTCAAGAGGGAAATGGCCTGTGGAAAGAAACTGTTCCTGTACCTAGATGTTCTAGTGGCCAGTGATCGTAGTCGCCGTCCTGACGGTAACAGTTCAAACAGGGTGTTTCCAGGGTGAGCAGAGTCTCTGATGATTTTGCCTGCTCTCTTTTTCACTCTGGAAGAGTACAGGTCCTGGAGGGCTGGCAGGGAAGCACCAATAATCCTCTCTGCAGTCCGGATTGTGCGATGTAGTCTCCCGATGTCAGATCTGGTAGCTGAACCAAACCAGACAGTGATGGAGGTGCACAAAACAGACTCAATGACAGCCGAGTAGAACTGTATCAGCAGCTCCTGTGGGAGGTTGAGCTTCCTCAGCTGACGAAGGAAGTACAGTCTCTGCTGGGCCTTTTTTCCAATGGAGTCAATGTGATTGTTCCACTTCAGGTCCTGAGAGATGGTGGTGCTGATGACTGATGTCTCCACTGCTGCCACTGTGCTGTTCATGATGGTGAGTGGAGGTAGAGCAGGGCTGTTCCTCCTGAAGTCCACCATTATCTCTACCGTTTTGAGCGTGTTGAGCTCAAGGTTGTTATAACTGCACCAGACAGTCAGTTGTTCAACCTCCAGTCTGTAAGCAGACTCGTCACCGTTTTGGATGAGGCCGATGGCGGTGGTGTTGTCTGTAAATTTCAGGAGCTTCACAGAAGGGTCTTTAGAAGTGCAGTCATTGGTGTACAGGGAGAAGAGCAGTGGGGAGAGAACACACCTCTGGGGGGTGCCTATGCTGGTAGTGAGAGTCCTGGATGTGAGTTTCCCCAGTCTCACTCGCTGTTGCCGGTCTGTCAGGAAGCTGGTGATCCACTGACGGATTGAGGATGGCAAGGAGAGCTGGGTCAGTTTAGCTGTAAGAAGATCAGGCATGATGGTGTTGAAGGCCGAACTGAAGTCCACAAATAAGATCCTTGCATAAGTCCCAGGTCTGTTGAGATGTTGCAGGATATAATGCAGTCCCATGTTGACTTCATCATCCACAGACCTGTTTGCTCTGTAGGCAAATTGAAGAGGATCCAGCAAGGGTCCAGTGATGTCCTTCAGGTGGGCCAGAACCAGTCTTTCAAATGACTTCATGACCACAGATGTGAGAGCGACAGGTCTGTAGTCATTAAGTCCAGTGATTTAGTTTTTTTTTGCAGGAGGTGCAGGAGGACGTGTGAAGTTTAGTTCAGAGTGGTTTTGAGGTGTGAGATTGGGTTTCTCAAACTGCAGTAAAAAGTATTCAGCTCATCCGCCAGATGTTGATTCTCAGCAGGTCGGTGGGATGGTGGCTTGTAATTGGTGATATTCTTCAGGCCTAACCAGACAACAGCAGGGTTGTTGGAAGAAAACTGGTTTCTCAGCTTTTCAGAATAACTTCTTTTAGCTGCTCTTATCTCCTTTGTCAGTCTGTTCCTAGTCTGTTTGTACAAAACCCCATCCCCCCTTCTGTAAGCGTCCTCTTTGTTATGACGAAGCTGTTTGAGCTTCCCAGTAAACCATGGTTTATCATTAGGAAATTATTAGAATGTCCTGGTAGGAATGTGTGTATCCTCACAGAAACTGATGTATGATGTTACAGTATCTGTTAACTCATCCAGATCAGTGGTAGCAGCTTCAAAAACATTCCAATCCGTGCAATCAAAGCAGGCTTTTAAATCCTGTTCTGCTTCATTAGTCCATCTTTTTACAGTCTTTTTTGCAGGTTTAGCTGATTTCAGTTTCTGCCTGTAGGATGGTATAAGATGAACCACACAGTGATCAGAAAGCCCCAAAGCTGCCCGTGGGACGGAGTGATATGCATTCTTTATTTTGGTGTAGCAGTTGTCAAGAATATTACTGTCTCTGGTGGGACATGTAATGTGCTGTCTGTATTTTGGCAGTTCACTGGAGAGATTTGCTTTGTTAAAATCCCCAAGAATGATTAAAAGAGAATCTGGATACTTTTGTTCAGTCTCAGCTATTTGTTCAGCCAGCTGTTGTTGTTCATTCAACTTACATTTTTTAGTTATCTTTTTGCTTTGACTCAGTTAAGTTTTATGAACTTAATCTACAAAGTATTTTCAACTTAAAAACTTTAGTTGATATAGGTAAAATAGTTGATCCAACAACTTATTTCAAGTAACTTGTACTTCCAAAGTTTAGTTGAAATATGAAAACTTACATTTTCCAGTTTTCTGTACTAAACTTTTTGTTCATTGATCTTCATTTGGCATATTTTCTCAACTTGTAATAGCTCATTCAACCAAATAAATAAACAAACACATTTTCTATATAAACATATTTTACTGTCCCTTACAAATCAATAAATGGACAACATTAACATATTCAAAGGACATATTCAACATTTCTCAAATAAAACAAATAATGAATCAATCAAATAAAATGCAATAATATTACAAAAACTTAAATATTTTTAATGAAATCTGTGAGCTTTCTGTTCCTTATTTGACAGCGCAACTAGCACATTCAAGGTCCAGAAAAGACATACTTAAAGTAATCCAAGTGATTTCAGTGGTTTAACCTCAGTTTTATGAAGCATTGTGAGGGTTTCGTTGCATGTTAACAAGAGCATAACAGCACATGCTTCTTGTGTGTATGCAAATGCAGACACTGTTGCATGTAAATATATAAACCTCTGGAGTCACTTGGATTACTTTAAGGATATCTTCTTACTATCTTTGCAGACCTTGAATGTGCTAGTTGCATAGACTGTCAAAGGAGGGACAGAAAGCTCACAGATTTCATTAAAAAGATCTTCCTTTATAATTCAAGGATAAACAAACAAATTTTTTTTGTAAACTAACACTTTTCACATTAATAATATCCCTTTAACTGTGAAATAACATTAAAACACATAACATCTTGAAAAAAAAATATGAAAATGTATGTCAGGCCATTGATGCAGAGAACTGTAAAATGCAAACACAGGCTCTTGGTAGAAATGCATAACAACATCTTCAAATTAACAGTGTATTTTTAAGGGAGTGCACTCTTGCACTGCAGGTATCCGCTCCAATGTCCATCAACAGCCTCTGAATCACTTCAAACGTGTATTTGAGGTTTTTCGGGTAGTTTATGTTGAGAGCATAAAGCAATCCTATCATGTTCAGATACGCATTTGGTATGTCACCAAGTCCTCGCAGAACAACTGCTTCCTCGATGACAAGGGCCACATCACTGGGGTTGCAGGGCATGGGATCCGTCACATCTTCCACCACTGTGATGATTCCAAGAGTCATGCCCCTGATCATATGTTCCTCAGAATCGGTGTGCTGTATTAAAAATGACAAACTTTAAAATGTGCTTTCACATTCAAAGACTTAAACACAACATTAGTACACCAAGTCTTAATTACCATAAGTCAACAAATCATATATTTTTGTAAAGTGCCAGCCAACATGTCTCATGAAAAGGGGTGCTCGAATAACCATTTAAATCACTTTGAGAATATTTCTCAATCATTAACTCTATCTGGACAGTAATTGTTTTTCATAAGCATTTCAAGTCAAGTCAAGTCACCTTTCTTTATATAGCGCTTTTTACAATGTAGATTGTTTCAAAGCAGCTTTACAGGAAAAACAATATAAACAAAGTTTGTTTGGCTGAACAGAAGCCCCAAAAGAGCAGGTGAATCAATACAATTGATGAATTTTAAGTGTTAAGTTTCCCCAACTGAGCAAGCCATAGGCGACAGCGGCAAGGAACCAAAACTCCGGCAGGTGACGTAACGAATGAAGAATAGAATGGAGAAAAAACCTTGGGAGAAACCAGGCTCAGTCGGGGGACCAGTTCTCCTCTGGCCAACAGCCAAATAGAAGCAACTAAGCTTGAGGTTTTTCGCATTTCATGGAAAGACAGCTCTATTGCATTCAGAAAGGCCTTAAGATCAGCTAGATCTACTTAATTTTCTACCCTCTTAGAAGAAAACAAATACAACCCTAGGTATTTATTTGATACAGTGACTAAATTAACAAGAAATAAAGCCTCAACCCCAGATGCTTTAAATCAGCACAGCACTAATGACTTCATGGACTTCTTTACTTGCAAAATTCATAATATTAGAGAGAAAATTATAACCATGTAACCGTCTACTACAATATCACAAAATACAGTACATTTTAGTGTCCCTGAAGAAAAATTCCACTTCTTCATTGCTATTGGGGAGGAAGAATTGTCTAAACTTGTTGAATCATCAAAATCAACAACATGTATGCTAGACCCAATACCATCTAAGCTACTGAAAGAGATGCTTCCAGAAATCATAGATCCTATTCTTAATATTGTTAATTCTTCTTTGTCATTAGGATATGTACCAAAAACCTTTAAGCTGGCTGTAATTAAACCGCTTATTAAAAAAACACAACTTGATCCTACAGAATTAGTTAATTACAGGCCGATATCGAATCTACCTTTCTTGTCAAAGATTCTAGAAAAGGCAATATCTTTACAACTATTTTCCTTTCTTGAAAGAAACAGCATCTACGAGGATTTCCAGTCAGGATTTATACCATATCATAGTACTGAGACTGCTCTCATTAGAGTTACAAATGATTTGCTCTTATCATCCGATCGTGGTTGTATCTCTCTGTTAGTGTTACTGGACCTTAGTGCCGCATTTGATACAATTGACCACAAAATCCTTCTGAATAGACTTGAAAATTATGTTGGCATTAGTGGAGTTGCATTAGCCTGGTTCAAGTCATACTTATCTGAGCGTTATCAGTTTGTAGCAGTAAATGAGGAGATGTCATATCGGTCACGGGTTCAGTATGGAGTTCCTCAAGGTTCAGTACTAAGACCATTGCTTTTCACCCTGTACATGCTTCCTTTGGGTGCAGTTATTAGGAAGCATGGCATTAGCTTTCACTGTTATGCTGATGATACTCAGCTCTATATTTCTTCTCATCCTGATGAAACGAACAAATTCACTAAATTAACAGAATGCATAACTGATATAAAAAATTGGATGACTAATAACTTTCTACTGCTTAATTCTGAAAAAACAGAGATTCTAATTATTAGACCAAAAAGTTCAGCACATAATAATCTAGACTACTGCCTAACACTCGATGGCTGCTCTGTCAAGTCTTCGTCGTCAGTTAGAAACCTGGGTGTGCTCTTTGATACCAATCTTTCATTTGAAAGCCATGTTTCTAGCATCTGTAAAACTATATCAATATCTATATCTTAAAAATATATCTAAATTGCGACATATGCTCTCTAAGACAAATGCGGAAAAGTTAGTTCATGCGTTCATGAGTTCAAGGCTAGATTATTGTAATGCTCTACTAGGTGGTTGCCCTGCACGCTTAATAAACAAATTCCAGCTGGTCCAAAATGCAGCAGCTCGAGTTCTTACTAGAACCAGGAAGTATGAGCATATTAGCCCAGTTCTGTCAAACCTGCACTGGCTTCCTATTAAACACCGAATACATTTTACAATCTTGCTAATGACTTACAAAGCATTAAATGGTTTAGCTCCACAGTACTTGAGCGATCTCTTAACACATTATAGTCCTTCACGTCTATTGCGATCCCAAAATACTGACCAGCTTATAATACCTAGAATATCAAAGTCAACTGCTGGCGGTCGATCCTTTTCCTATTTAGCTCCTAAACTCTGGAACAGTCTTCCTATTACAGTTCGGGAAGCAGACACACTCTGTCAGTTTAAATCTAGACTAAAAACACATCTCTTCAAGCTGGAATACACATAACACATTATACATACATTTTTTATCCAAATCATGTCAAATGATTGTTAGGCTGCATAATTTAGGTCAGCCGGAACCGGGAACATTCCCATAACACCTGATGTACTCGATACATCAGAAGAAGAATGGCATCTACGCTGATATTGGTCTCTGTTTATTCCGAGGTTACCGTGGTCAGCCGGATCCGGGCCGATCATGATCATGAACCCATCTCTAACCGGACCAAATTGGACTTCATATTGGACTTGAATTGTTATCAATATAATAATCATGCACTGTTTGGCTGTTGGCCAGAGGAGAACTGGTCCCCCAACTGAGCCTGGTTTCTCCCAAGGTTTTTTCTCCATTCTATTCTTCATTCGTTACGTCACCTGCCGGAGTTTTGGTTCCTTGCCGCTGTCGCCTATGGCTTGCTCAGTTGGGGAAACTTAACACTTAAAATTCATCAATTGTATTGATTCACCTGCTCTTTTGGGGCTGCTGTTCAGCCAAACAAACTTTGTTTATATTGTTTTTTCTGTGACCAATGTAAAGCTGCTTTGAAACAATCTACATTGTAAAAAGCGCTATATAAATAAAGGTGACTTGACTTGACTATAGACGTGAGAGCCACTGGACAATAGTCATTTAGGCAAGAGGGTTTACTGTTCTTAGGGACAAGGATGATGGTGGATTCTTTGAAGGAGGTGGGGACCACAGATGTAGCAAGGGATTCATTGAAGATGTATGTGAAGAGTCCAGCAAGCTGGAACACCATCCGCCCCAGCAGCTTTCCTAACATCCACACGCTTGAGTGCCCTCCGAACCTCATCCTCCGAGACGGAGATCACGTGATTGTTGCTGCTCTGAGTGATTACTCGGCGAGTAACAGTTACCCCCTTTAAGTTAGTTACATAGTAAGTACATCATTCAAAGTCGTAGAAACGTCATGGGAACGTTAACAATCGACAAAGACATGGGAGAACATGAGTGTTTATATATACTGGAAGATGGGAAACACCTGACAAGACAAACAAGGGGAGTGGCTGACGAGACGGAAACACAATGGATCACACCGGAGGCAACAGGAAGTGACGAGACACGACATGACTGTGACAATGTGTCTTTGTTTTCCCGCCACTATTTAGTTTCTATTGGTTTGAGGAATACAGAAAGCGATTCATCCTGAAGATGCAAAAGTACAGAAGAGTGCTTTCAATACAAAGTTTTGAGCATTTCACACACTAGTAGTACAAGCCTGGAAAATAGGGTAATTAAGAAGAAGTTTTTTTATTATTATAAATGTGTATGTGTATGCGTCAGGGTTCTGACAGTCAGTTTCAGTTTCTACTGTGTTGGTCGACAGAACCCTGACACTGCTCTCTCTTCGTGTTGTGTGAAGGCGCGTGACGTTTCGTGTGTGCTCCATGTGCATTCGCCGCGTGTTTGTGTCTCGTTAGCGTCTGCCCCGCCTCCTTGTTTCCCCTAATCATTCCCGGTTGTCTCTCATCACTACCTTCCCTCATGTGTCCTATATATATCCCTCAGTGTTTGCTGTCTGGCGTCGTGTCGTTGTCTTCCATGTTTTTCCTGGTCATGTTCCTGTGTTTTCTTGCTCTGATCTCCTGGTTTGTTTTATTTTCAAGTTCCGTTCTTTAGTAATGTTTTTACCCCTCATGGGTGTTTCCTTTGTATGTTTATTTATTTTATTCTCGTTAATACATTTTTCTTTTTGCTTGCACGTGAGTCCTCCCGTTTTCCATTGCACCGTGATAGAATGTGTGTGTGTGTGTGTGTGTGTGTGTGTGTGTGTGTGTGTATGTGTGTATGTGTGTGTTATGCACACAGCTTATGCACAAGTACTTACTGTGTTAGTTGTGACAGCCTCTGCTGTTGGCCTTGGTTACTGCAGCTTGTGGGTTTCCATCAATCAGCAGCTGATCGTTAACACCTGTGGCCAGTACTTCCTGTGCTCTTTAAGAGAGACTGAGGAATTGGAATTGGAGAGACTGGAGGAGATTGAGGGAGTCTGGAGACTGCAAAGTCACCCTTTGTTTGTTTGGACTTGGTTATGTTATGTTTTGTTTTGTTTGATTGCTTTCCGCCTTCATCTCTCAACATTATATTACAATCTCAACCACCTTGCTTTACATGTTGACATTACTGATGGTTTCAGAAATACAGTTATTTTCTTAAATTATGTTTTCAATGACTTAATGTTATCTTAATTTAGTAATAAACATCTTTTTTTTAGCTTAAATATTCGGTTTGCGTATGTCCCTTGTTTTTGTTGCATCCCTTGAGCCAGGGGTCGTAACAAATTGGGGACTCTTCCGTTCTTGTGGAGGTGTGGATTTGTGGATTCGTATCCCACTTCTGATAACAAATTGGGGGCTCGTCCGCTCTTGTAGGTGTGGATTCGTATCCCACTTTTGGTAACAAATTGGGGAACTCATCCTTGCTTTGTTAACTTAAGTTAATTTTGTTTGTTTTGAATTGGATTATTGATTATTTTGGACACGAGAAAATTTTTGTACCGAAGTCGATTTGTTCACCATGTGAAATCATCAGTGGGTAAGCAGTCTATGTGCAATATTGTGTTTGAACTTGAGTTTTCTCTGATAGGCTCAGCGACATGTTTCCTTTTAGACATGTTGGGTTTGTTTGTTTTACAGGGGTCTCAAACTTGCGGCCCGGGACCATATGAAGGTTTAACGCAAGTGTGGCCCGCGAGTTTTGAATGAATAACGTTTTACCGCATTGGGTGCGGAAGGTTCCTTTTTCGTGCGAGCTGGAGCTGTACAAACCAACCAATCACAGTGGAGTAAATGACTCCCGGGGGCGGGGCATCGGCCAGGCTTGATGCAAACAGAGAAACATTTCACAACTATGGAGGTGCCCGTGTGTAGCGGGACCTCGAAACGGATAAAGATACCACTTGGAATAACAGCTGACTACGCCACCCTTGTCAAAGGGAATATTTCTTGGACACAGGTCCGTGGTTTTGAAAGAGGACCAGAGACGTGGATATAGAAAAATTCAAATTTTATTGACAAATAGAAACTCTTAAAAATAAGTTAGAATGACTTGGCTATGAGCCCTACATCAGATTACTCACAGGAACTGAGGCTTACCTATAACAGGTAACTAAAGAGCACAAAGTCTCTACAAAAAGGAGAAATCTTACCACCAAGTGCAAGGTCTCACTGCACACAAGGGTAATCTCACACAGGAACACACAAACACACTCACACACTGTGACAAAGGCCCACCACCACACACGAGAATCCACTAAAGGCCTGCCTCGAAGCCTCAGTTCCTATAACAGAAGAAGGGAAAAATAACGGTTTAACTCAACTACAAAATGATATGTTCCACAATACTTAAATGAAATCAAAAGTACATATTCACACAATAAGACAACAAATAGTAAGCACAGACAGGAATGAAACAAGATATATATAATAAATAAAACGAAAAACTACAAGACAATGTAACGAATGAATCCGAATGAAGCAAAACAACCAGGGATAACAAATAAAAAAATTAATAAATAAACTAAACGAAAGCAAAACACTGGAAGAATTATCAACAAACGAAATAAACAATATGACAAGACCAGAGGTCAAAAGAAATAAACAATAAATTAAACAAAACGAACGCTGAATGAATTATCAGCAAACAAAATAAGCAAGTTCAAGACAAAATGAGAAGAAATCCACACAAAATGAAACTAAATAACAAAACCAAAAAAACACATTAATTACTAAAGGAACAAAATCTCCGGGAAAGCAAACGCACGGCGATTGCTCGCTGAGAGGATTGATGTTCGGGAAAGTCAGTACGGAAGGAATGGTACAGAAGAAACAGTGTGGAGGAAACAACGTGAAGAAAACAGCAGTGTCAATATATCGCCCTGCAGGCTCTGTAGATTCTTCCTCTTATACGTTGGTCGTATCTAGCCAACAATGAGCTGGCGCCCGATCATTCCTCCTAAAATGATTTTTAAAACAACATGTTATCACAGTAATAAAATAAAACCTGCGCGAACAGCGGCGGATTCACATACCTGTATATTGTTGATATCACGCGCAGTCACACCATTGTCGCCAAATACAGCGCAAGGACATGTACGCACGGCCAATACAACAGGACAAACTGAACACGCGTTGATGAGGGGTAGGCAGCCGCCAACCAAAAACTCAGATTTGAATCGAGGTGTTCTAGACACAAAGATCAACTAAATATAAACACCGATGCATTTACTAGTACTTCAACCCAACCACTTACCCACGAAACGGAAGGGACACCGGAAGGGGGCGGTCCACCAGCAGTGACGCACGAGCGATACCTTAGTTGCCCCCTTTATATTTGCCCTAAAGCTACGTGATTGGATGTTGATTGCTTAAGCCCAACCCTTGATAACCTAGGAGCCCCACTACACGTGTAACATCACATTTACACAACCGTCATAGAATTATTACTTCTCATTGTGTTTGAAATTGAGCATGTTTGACTTTGAGCTGGACGAAGTCAATGTTACTGTTATCGGCGTTGGATTTAGCGTCATGCGGATTGTATTTTGTTTTTCCATCATTTGAAATTGGCTGATTTTGTCAGGAAGGCGCTGGACTCAAATGCAGGCTCAACAAAAAGTTTATTCAATCAACGAAAAAATAGTCAAAAGGGAAACAAGGCTCTTGCAAAATAATAAGTCCTCCGGCCAGAAAACCGGGAATAGACACGAACTGATCGCGAAGGCAGCGGGAGTGTAACAGCTGAGCGCCCGTTGGGAGGCGGCGATGAACCCGAGCCTGAGAGAGAGCCTGACGACAGGATACAGAGCAAGATCGCTGGTGGGCGCAGCCAGCAGACCTGGAGACAGGAGAAGAGAGCAGCGTAAAAGCAAAAAACAAAACAGGGAAAAATAACCGGCACTGGAGCCTAAAACACACGACAGGGCACGACAAGGTAAAGGAATGCAAACTGGCTAGCTCGAGTTGAGAAGGTGACCAAACAACAACGATCAAGCACCAGACACCCAACACAAGAGGAATAAATAAGAGAGGTAATTGGGGAGAGTGATAACCGGTGCGGGGGCATGAGGTGAATAACAAGGGGGTGGGGACAATCATGACACACTGACAGCAGACTGATGTAAACACAGCCACGTGCGTGGCGACAGTCACACAGACAACGAACACGGGACATAAAGGGGAAAGAAAGCACATCAAACAGAAGACATGACAGATTTGCAGGACATCGGTTTTATAATATAGAAAATAAAATCCAGTAAATATCGCCTCCGTGGCTGCATCCCATTGTTTGTATATAATACATTTATTAATACTGTCCCACAGTCCCAGCTAATAATTAACAGCCAGTAGCAGTCGCCTATATCTGTATTTTCTACCATATAAAATATTACGATGTTCATGTCATCAGGAAAGTATGGAAGCCCGTTTCCGCCACAGTTGAGAAAAAAAAAGATTATTTAGAATCAGAATCAGAATCAGAAAGAGCTTTATTGCCAAGTTTGCTTGCACACACAAGGAATTTGTCTTGGTATTGAAGCTTCCAGTGCACATATACAACACAACATGAGTTTACATGGCAAATAACAATAACAATACATAACATACACAGTACATGAGGTCACATGCTGGGATTTTTTGTATGGAGTGGGAGAGGGGATAGATTGTCAGCCATAACATCCGTCTGCATTGTTTTTCTTTCCCTGCGCTCTGCCCAGCATTTTATCTCTTATTAATTCAACTGTTCAAGAGGGAAATGGCCTGTGGAAAGAAACTGTTCCTGTGCCGAGATGTTCTAGTGGCCAGTGATCGGAGTCGCCGTCCTGATGGTAACAGTTCAAACAGGTTGTTTCTAGGGTGAGCAGAGTCTCTGATGATTTTACCTGCTCTCTTTTTCACTCTGGAAGAGTACAGGTCCTGGAGGGCTGGCAGGGAAGCACCAATAATCCTCTCTGCAGTCCGGATTGTGCGATGTAGTCTCCCAATGTCAGATTTGGTAGCTGAACCAAACCAGACAGTGATGGAGGTGCACAAAACAGACTCAATGACGGCCGAGTAGAACTGTATCAGCAGCTCCTGTGGGAGGTTGAGCTTTCTCAGCTGACGAAGGAAGTACGTAATTAAGTCATAATAATGAGAGGGTTTCTCATAATATTGACTTAATATCTCGAAATAATGAGAGTTTCTCATAATAATTACTTAGTATCTGGACAAAATTAGAAAGTTTCATAATAATGACTTAATATCTCAAAATAATGAGAAAGTTTCTCATAATAATGACTTAGTATCTCGAAATAATGAGAGAGCTTATCATAGTAATGACTTAGTATCTTAAACTAATGAGAATTTCTCATAATAATTACTTAGTATCTGGAAAAAATAAGAAAGTTTCATAATAATGACTTAATATCTTGAAATAATGAGAACGTTTCTTATAATATTGCAAGATAAGTCATATTCAGAAGAACCGTTCATGTTCTTCAATACAGTAGAACCCCGACTTAAGAAACGCTCTATGTACGAAAAGTTCGACGTACGATAAAAGATTTCGGGTTTTTTTCGCCCGAGTTACGACAAAACGATCGAGATGCGAAAAACGAAATCTCGGCGAGGCGACGACTTCAGAGTTTTGTTTTGATATTCGCGCTGATTTTGGTTCGGGTTGGATGAAGACTACAGTTTGTCCGGTCAGAACAATGATGTCTCACTCAGGGAATGATCCAAAACTGGTATTTATTAAAGGTGCATAGATCGATAAAACCTCAACGATTAGCACTAATTCCCTGTATTTCACTCAATAAACTACAATCTTCAGCCGATCTCTTTTACCTTAATCAGCCATCAACTCTCTTGTCAGTCACGACAGACGACACTTCCTGAACTCCGAGGGAAAGTTTGGAATAGTCCATTTCGCACTGAATGACAGGGGTGGCTGGAATAGTCCATTTCGCACTGAATGACAGGGGTGGCTGGAATAGTCCATGTAAGAAGGGGAACACTTTTTACAATCCTGCTCTCCTATTGGTCAGCATCGCTCCCACCAGCCTCTGCATCTGCATAGGTCTGCATGTAACTCTCTCAGTCCCATTAACTTTAAAGTTCTTCCACGCTTTTTCATACAAAAGTTTTGTTTTCATCGTGCTGCATCCCCATTATTTTGTGCCCAGTTAACATAAACTTTTTTCTAATCAGTAACCATGGATGTGAAGATTGTTGCTATAGTCAAAGGGAAGAAGAGGGTCCCCGTCATTGAATTGATAAAGGAAAGAGTTGAGAAGTATGAAGCTGGGATGCTCTTCATCTTGTGCTAAATCAGGTGTTTATGGAGGGGTTGGAATGGATTATGCAATTAACATGTACAAGCCTGACCGACATATGAAACCAACCTCGAAATGGATTAATTTCTTAAATCAGGGTTCTACTGTATTCTGTTTATGTTAAGGACAGTTCATGCTCAGAGGAACCCATTGATGTCAAAGAACTGTCAATAATGACGTTTGAGAAAATATTTTTTTTTTTTGTGGAATTCTTGATGCGGCCCTGCCTCACCCAAACTCTGCCTCCTGCGGCCCCCCGCTCATTTGAGTTTGAGACTCCTGCTGTAGAGCCAATAGAAAGCACTGTTACTACATTATCGTGATTAGCAAGTGGAGACACGCTTTATAACTCTGTTACACCATTTTAGGGGGATTACAGTTAAGACCCAAGGACCAGATTGAAGAAAGTTTAGTAAAGAATAGGTTGTAGTTTCATCATGCAGAAGCCATTTTCAAGTAGGCCGCTCTGCTTACATTTCCAGATTGTTACATTAATTATACCTTTCTCTAAGGTCACATTACGTCATTACTTACACATTAAGTGATTCTGATTGTCTAAAAAAGTAAGCAGAAATTATTAATCTTCCACACAAAGACATAACATCAATAGCATATCTCCATCCATCGAACTGCCGATGTTTAGACTGGATTTAGGCATGAAATGACCTCCCCGATCATCACGAGGCGCCTGTAAGTCTCCAACGAAATCTACGTCTCGCACACCCTTCTCCTAGACCTGCACAGAAAGATTAACACACACACACACAAATACACAGTCTCTCCAAGGTTGAAGTTGGTGCTGGCTGACCTATCAACCGGAGACTTCCCAAAAACATTCTGATAACTCGTTCTCCTTCTGAGAAAAACACAGACACTATCCATCCTACATAAACTAACACTTCTAAAATGAAGGAGCGTCACGTATTCCATGGGTCGTGATGACCTCTGGGACCCTAGCATAGGCAAATACCATACAGACATCAGAAGATATTAGAGCAATTACACAATAATGTGGTTGTTTATAAATGTAAATCATTTAGAATCATTTAAAAGGTTATAGTCATTTATGTCATTCATTCCAAGAGAAACAAGAAAGGGAAAAGAAAAAGAAAAGAATATATATAATGTAAATATAAGAAAAAAGGGATTTTGATTAACTCTCTTCATCATGGACTCAGGCGTTGAGAGAGGATGTTGACACATTCACTAAGGTGTCTTGACTTCAGTCTGGAAATCGATTAACTGAAGAAAGTCTTCCGCCATCGATCGTTTACCTTCACTGAAACAACGACTGGATATGACTCAGATATATATTCTTGTCTGGTTTTACTGGAAGATAAAGCTGGATTTCACCTGCATAACAATGATTTGAAATCACACACTTACTGTTCAAATATTGGCTATTGGAAGGAGGTAAAGGGAAACCAAACAGGGTCCTGCTGCATGGAAACGAGGACGTGGCGCTTTCAATTGCTACAAAAAACGTTCTGTTCTTAAGATTGGATGAGAACCAATTTAAAGCTGTTCCTTTAATGGCAACCTACTAATCTGGAATCTGATCCCTGATGTGATTTTTCCTGTAATTATAACTTCTCCTTTTTCACAGGCCAATGTCATTAGCTGGTCCCTCGTCAACACAGTTCTGCACCTCCCTCATATAAGGGATCACTATAAGTTTTCTTTCATAGTTGGTTTTAAATTGAATGATTTATGAGTTATTTATATAATAATAATGAGTTATTTTCAACCTTTAATTGTTTGTTAGTAAAGCATGACATCCAGACGTCTTGTGCTTTTTAAAAGCTTTTATCTTCTAAATCAAAAGCCAATGAGAAGATGCCCTTGGAGAGTCTGTTTCTGTGCCGAATGTCATCTGTTCCTGGAATGAGCTGGTGACTAAAATTCCCTGGAAGACAGTTTGGACATTTCCTCACAAGTATCTGATAACTAATTAAATGTGGTGATCTACAGTGAATTTACAGGATTTGCCCAGATGAGTGCTCTCTCAAAATACTTAAGAGGGATATTAATAAACCTGAAACTGCATTAGCTACTGTAGGGGAAATACAGTTAAGACCCGAGGAGCAGATATGATGAATGAAGAGCAGGAGTCAGAAGTGCAGTCAATAGAAGACATTTTAGTGAAGTTTAGTTTGCAGTTTCATCAGCAGAAGCTTCAGGTCTCACAAGGAGTTCGTAGGCCGCCTCACTTACAATAACATTGTTACAGCAATTATACTGTCACGCTTGGTTGCGGTGTGCGATGCGGAGGAACGAAGTGAGGCAGCTCTGCATCAAACTCAGGTTTATTTGACAAAATGGCAAAACCAAAAGACTTTAACTATGAACTCAAAACGGCACTTGATGTGCAAAAACATTAGAATCACTCGCAACAAGGAAACACTGAAAACACACACACACAAACACACACACACACACACACAGTTGGAGCTCAGGCTCCAACTATCAACAGAAACACTCTCAAAACATTCTGATAACATGTTCAGTCTGTTGAGACATGCAGACAATATTCATCCTTACTCTATGGAAAACTACAGAAAAGTAAAGAAAGGTTTTAACTAATAATAATCTCTTGATTATAAATCACTCTTTACAAATCATTCAAATAAGAAAAAGGAAAACAACATATGAAAATAAGACAAATAAAAGAATAGACAAGCGGCAATGGATTTCTGAATCGTCCCCACACTGCATTTATTTTGGGAGGAATCACACATTTTGGAGTGATGATTGTGATGCTATCAGATGTGATCACTAGATGGCCTCGTTCCCCTGAACATGCGTAGAAGGTGCTGGAACGTGTGTTGGCAGGTTCTCTGTTCTCCTGCAGAACACAAGTTTCTGTGGAGAGAGAGAGAGAGAGAGAGAGAGAGAGAGAGAGAGAGAGATTCAGTCCGGCTCAGTGACACCTGCAGATCAAGCTGTTCATCAACGGCCCTCAAACCTGCAGATCATGCGGCAGCACTGCTATACGAGAGTGAGCCTTTGCAGCCTGCAGACAAATCACACACACACACTCAATCTCGCTCTCTCTCTTTATTACACACACACACACACACACACACACACACACACACACACACACACACACACACACACATGTATAAGTGTAAGCGTCTGGTGTGTTACAGACAGAAATGAGAGAAAGCCTGTCTGGCCTCTGCGTCTGACAGATGGCAGAGTATCGGGTCTCTGGATGTTCTTACACACACCTCCTCTTACACACACACCTCCTCCAGCGCAACTCTTCATCTGCAGTTCAGCACAACACAATCAATGCCACAGACATGCAGACAAACTCTGCTTTCAGGAAGATTGCTTCACAGAAAGTCTCTCAGTTCCTCTGATGAGCATGTGTGCACATTCATCCTCTCAGATACACCGTCAGTCTGTCAGGTTAAAGTCTGCAGATGTAACAGGGTTAAAAAGAGTATTTAATTTAAAAAGGTTTTGTGTGAATTACCTAAAATAAGGTTTTTGGTTAAATTAATGAGTGTTCGTGGGCTCCCCTCTTGTGGCTATTAATGGTATTGCAGGCATTGTATTTTGTCCGTGCTCTCTTGCCGTACGGCAGCAAATTCGAGAATTGCTGTTGCTGGTATGTACGGTTTTTCGCGCTCTAACTTATAAAAGTAATTGCAATGATTAATGAGAGTCTTTTCGACATAATTAATTTTATACATGTATTTGAACTTGTACACAATGCATCTAACACTTTAACGATTGACCAGATTGTGATAAAAGTACAGAATTTCCTTGTGCGTCACACGAAGTGGAACGAGTCTATTTCTAGTATTAACGATCTGACAATTGTATCATGAGTTTAGTGAATGTGCAATTTCTATTTTCCTAGTGTTTTACGAGTGCCTGCAGTATCTACTCAGCCAGAGTAAATTGTACTTTTCTGTCTTTTCAAAAAGGTATGTGGTTTTGTGAGTTTATAGCATTTAATGAGTTATGACACTTTCCTTCTGCCCTTTATTGTACTACTACATTGTCAATGTTCAGTCTCAGGTACATTGTTAATGTTTGTATTTTGTATGCATTTACTGTGTGTTTAATGAGTTTGACTGTAGAGCAAATTCGAGAATTGCTGTTGCTGTGTTTTACGAGTGCCTGCAGTATCTACTCAGCCAGAGTAAATTGTACTTTTCTGTCTTTTCAAAAAGTCACAGATAAAGTGTCGTGAAAGGAAGCCCGAGTGTGAGTGTGTCTGTCCACATCCGTTACACTGGTGACGTAACGGATGTGATCCTTTGATCAGCTCGACGCAGATCGATCGTGGTTGCTGTGTAAAGGGTCAACTTCGTCAGTGGATCAAGTTTTCTATGGTTTGGATGAGGACAAGTATATACATACTCACACTTTGTGATTTGGACTTTGGATTCGTTTTTCGCAAAAACACAACGCATGGACACACGATTGCCATTGTTTACATGGTCTAATTTCAGATAGTGAGCCTTCTCATTATCAATATTGTTGATAGTGTGCTTGTTTAAATTCTTTTTTTTTTATATAAAATTTTTAATTTCAATATGGATGATAAACTTGAGTATGATGGTGACCTAGAAACATCCTGTTATGGTAACATGGGTTTCTCCAGAGGAAGGGGTACATGGTTACGTAGTAACACAGATGGTGGTATCTTCAGAGAAAACATCGGTCAGGGGGCTGGACAACCACAGTTACATGCTGACAACGGTAGGGGTATCGGGTTAAGTCAAGCCCTGGGTGGTACTCCTGTTGGTCGGGTTCCTGTTGAGGGTCCATACACCTCTACGCCTGGAGTGGATAGAATAGCTTTTGACCACCTCACAGACATGGTAGGCCAGTTAGGTTCGCAAATAGGCGAGTCAATAGTGGCAAAACTAATGTCTGCTGGCTTAGTAAATACAAACTCTGACTGCCAGACCAATTCACTCAGTTACACTCAGACACCAGCACGCACAGAACAGAGTACACATACACAAGTGATGACACCACAAGTAACAGTGCACATGAAGTCAGAGTATGATACATTTAGGGGTGATGGCTCTGATAAGTGTGGTATTGAGGAGTGGGTGGACAGGACAAAAGCTTACTTAAGAAAGCAAATGTGCTCCGTTCAAGATCAAGCTGATGAGATAATGAGTAGACTGGCTGGAAAGGCAAGGGATGTTGTCAAGATCAGTCTACGCAGTGATGGTAAGCTCAACGTCAGACAGAACCCTGAGTTGATTTATGGCATTCTTATGCAATACTTCAGTGAAGCACCATCTTGCCTGCCTCTCGCAGATTTTTATGCCACTCTCCCCAGAGCTCATGAGAATCCTGTGGATTACTGGATCCGAATTAATAAGGCGGCTGATCTGGCAGATTTGGGACTGCGAAGACAAGGGAAAGCTTTTGACGACATAGGAGAGGAGGTAACACGGATGTTTGTTAAATTCTGTCCTGACCCCAGTTTAGCGAGCATGTTCAGATGCAAGCCTGTTCAAGAATGGAGTGCAAAAGAAATACAGAGCAGGATTGACGACTACCAGAGGGAATTCAGGAGCCGGGGAAACAGTACGGCAAATTTACGGAACCACACAACCGCGGTATTCAGCAGTGAACGTGACATGTACAATCACCCCAAGACTGAGTTTCCCGCTGTTCCAGCTCAATCTTTCAGCTCTTTACTTGATGCTCAGGCATGCCACCAGCCAGAGCCTACATTAGCACCCAGCCAGGAACAACATCAGCCATGCCGACCGTTCTGCTTATCCCCATCTCCAGCGATAGCACAACACACCCAACAAGCTGAGAGTCAATTGCTCACTCGTATGATGGAGATGATGGAGCAGCTCATGGACAGGGTAAAATTCTCTGATGCTTCCAATCCAAGACATGGGTCTAGACAGCAACGTAGTTTTGTCAGAAGTGCCTGTCGAGTCTGTAATGACAGCAAACACACCACAGTGACACATTGCATGACAGATAAACTGTGTTTTGCATGCTTCTCCCCAGGGCACACAAAGAAAGAATGCTCTAAGCATTCTTCTGCCCAGACACAGCGTGAGGGAAACTAGCAGACCCGTATTTTGAGGGAGGCAGTGCGGGTCTTCCTAGTAACTCCCAAGCCATTGGAGATTGTGAGTCAGAGAATGAGTATATTTTAGCCAAAGAAAGTTACGATCATTCAGAAGTCATTTATCAGAATACTCACATTGTGGGTGGACATGACAGTCTCTTTTATACGCCAGTGAAGATTGGAGATAGGGTGACATTGAGTGCGATGTTGGACAGTGGTTCGATGGCCTGCACAATAAACGAGTCTGCTGAAATGAAACTGCGATCAGCTGGGGCAGTGGATGAATGTGGTGAATGCAAAACTGATGTTATGCTTGTTGGCTGTGGAGGGCTGCATGTGAAGCCTAAATCATCGTTCAAACTCACCATGGAGGTGTATGGTATAAAGATGGAAGTACCAACCTTAGTAGTTCCTGGACAACATGATGAGCTGATCCTCGGGACTAATGTTATTAAACACATCCTCAGATACTTCAAACATTGTGATGGATTTTGGCAAGCTGTGTCTAGTCCAACATCAGCAGACCCTGAGTGTGAAAGGTTCTTGTCAATGCTTGCTGGAGTAAACCGCTGGAGAGGAGAGGAGATACCTGACAAGATAGGAACAGTGCGATGCAATTCAGCTGTCTATCTAGAGCCAGGCCGTGAGTATTTAGTATGGGGGAAGCTGCCCAAATCAACTGTTGTGTCCCCAGGAAGTGCAGTCATGACTGAACCAACATCTTCTCACTCTGCTCCCAGAGGTGTTATGGTGGCTAGACTAATCACGTCTCTGTGGGGGGATGGGTGGGTTCCCTTGAAGCTTATCAACACATCAGGGACTCCAGTGTCGTTGAGGCGAAATGCAAAAATTGCAGACCTTTATCCATGCATTGCACTCGAAGATATTGATCACACCAATACAGTCAATCCCTACCTTGTAAACTGCTCAACAAGTTTATCCGATGATGTGGTCGACGTGCCTCCTGTGAGTGAGCGACTGAAGTCAGTTGGTCTGGATATCCTTAACATCGACTCTTGTGATATCTCGGATGCATCCAAACAACGGTTGGTTAACCTTATTCTGAGTTATGAAGACATCTTCTCACGTGACCATCTTGATTGTGGGGAAGCTAAGAGTTTCGTGCATCGAATTCACCTCTCAGATACCAGACCATTCAGGCTTCCATTCAGACGAGTAGCACCCAGTCAATATCAGAAACTGCGTCAGGTTCTGACAGAAATGGAGGAGAAGGAGATAATTAGGCGATCTACCAGCGAGTACGCTTCTCCTCTCGTTTTGGTCTGGAAGAAGAATGGGGACCTGCGGGTGTGCACCGACTTCCGGTGGTTGAATAAGAGGACGCTGAAAGATGCGCACCCTCTCCCACATCAGGCGGATTGTTTGGCAGCGCTTGGTGGTAATGCCCTCTTTAGCACAATGGATTTGACATCCGGATTCTACAATATGCCGCTGCATGAGGAGGACCGCAAGTTTACCGCCTTTACGACACCTATGGGCCTTTTTGAGTACAACCGTTTACCCCAAGGCCTTTGCAACAGTCCTGGCAGCTTCATGCGTATGATGACCAACATATTTGGGGATGAAAACTTCCTCAGTCTCTTGTGTTATCTAGATGACCTGATTGTCTTTGGCCCAGATGAGAAAACTGCTCTTGATCGGTTGGAAATGGTGTTTAGCAGGCTTCGCACATACAATCTCAAACTGGCACCAAAAAAATGTCACCTGATGAAGAAATCAGTGAAGTTCCTTGGTCACATGATTGATCAGACTGGTGTGTCCACAGACCAAACCAAAGTTGAGAGCATCTCTAAGTTAAGTAGCTTGGACTTGATGGAACGGGATGGAAGAACTCCTTCTCCGAAGAAAATAAGATCCTTCCTGGGAATGGTGAATTATTACCAGCACTTTATTCCAAACTATTCTGCCATAGCCAAGCCACTCTTTAATCTTCTGAAGGGCCAGAAGACAAGAGGAAAGAATCTGAGGAAGGTGAATCGTGATCATCCGAATAGGAAGTTGAAACCTAGTGACTGGACACAAGAGCAGGACCAGGCAGTTGAGAAGCTAAAAACACTGTTGGTCGAAAGTGTTGTACTTGCCCATCCAAATTTTGATCGGCCATTCATACTGGCAACAGATGCCTCCTTAGATGGCATTGGAGCCGTGCTCTCACAGATCCCAGAGGGAGAATCAAAGGCCAGGCCTGTAGCATTTGCCAGCAAGTCCCTTTCTCGATCGCAGCAGAATTATCCAGCACATCGTTTGGAGTTTTTGGCCTTGAAATGGTCAGTATGTGATAAATTCAGTCATTGGCTCAAAGGTCACAAATTCACAGTCTTGACTGACAACAATCCTTTGGCCCATATACTTACGAAACCCAAACTTGACTGTTGTGAACAACGTTGGGTGGCTAAATTGGCTAGCTACAACTTCGACATAATGTATGTGCCTGGTCCTCAAAACACTGTCGCTGATGCCCTGAGTCGGGTTCCTTTTGTCAGAACTGATGTAATGCAGAGACTGCTCAAAGAGCCATATGTTGAACTCCTGGCTGATTCCAGAGGGATGACTACAAATTCAGTCCATGAGGCCTTCAGACGTTCATGTGATTCAGATAGGAGGCAGAGTGTACTTAATCTAAGTCAGTCATTCAAGTCTGACATCCAACAAAACGAAGACCTTCTGACTCTCCCGAATGCAGATGTCTCTGCCATATTGAACTCCCATGTTGAGTGGAAAATTGGTGCTAGGGCAAGAGCAATGTCTGTCATTGACCACCTACCTCAGATGCTGTCTGTAGGGCAGGACACTTTGCCGGCATATTCAGAACAAGAGCTGCGTGAAAAACAACTCGCAGACAAAATTTTGTCAAGGGTTTTGCATTATGTCGAGCGTAAGCGTAGGCCTACAAGAAGGGAAAGGACAAATGAGTCGTTGATCGTCATTCGATACCTGAAGCACTGGGAGAAGCTGACCATCAGGAATGGTATCTTGTACAGAGTGTCCCACGACCGACTATCAAGAACAAAACACCATCAGTTTGTTGTCCCAGAGTCATTAGTGGGTGTGGTCTTGAAAGGCATCCATGATGATTGTGGTCACCAGGGTCAATCGCGGAGTGTCAACCTGGCAAGGCAGCGTTTCTTTTGGTTGAACATGGAACGAAATGTGAGGGACTATGTGCATCTTTGCCGGCGTTGCACTGTAAGCAAGACGACAGATCCCTCTGGCAGAGCTCCCCTGGAGAGCATTTCAACGAGTAGACCATTAGAGCTTGTCTGCATAGACTTCTGGTCAGCAGAAGACTCCAGTAACAGATCTGTGGATGTCTTAGTAGTGACGGATCACTTCACGAGGCTAGCACAAGCTTTTGTGTGTCGGGATCAGTCTGCCAAACAGGTCGCCAGGATGCTATGGGACAGATATTTCTGCATTTATGGCCTTCCAGAACGAGTCCATAGTGATCAGGGACCAAGCTTTGAAAGCAAATTGATCAGAGAACTACTAAGGGTCTCTGGAGTGAACAAGTCACATACAACACCGTATCACCCAATGGGTAATGGAAGCGTGGAACGCTTTAATAGAACCCTTGGAAATATGATAAGAGCTTTATCACCAGATGTGAAAAGAGATTGGCCAAGACGGTTGCAGACTCTGACATTTCTATATAACTGCACAACCCACGAAACAACAGGGTATGCCCCTTTTTATTTGATGTTTGGGCGTGTGCCCCGTCTACCCATTGACATTCTTTTTCGTTCAGTTTTGAATGATTCCTCTCTAACCTGCTGTGATAAGTTTGTGACCATTCTAGTCAAAGATCTGAAGGAGGCATTACTGATCGCACAAGAACATGCAACGAAACAGCAGAAAAGACATGCAGAGTTGTACAACCGAAGGGTGAAAGGACTGGTCATAGAAATAGGTGATCAGGTGCTCCTGGCAAATAAAACAGAAAGGGGTAAAAAGAAAGTTGCTGACAGGTGGGAGTCAACAGTTTACACCGTTGTGGACCATAAGCCAGACATTCACACTTACAGGATCCGTAATCCAACCACAGGTCAGGAAAAAGTGGTACATCGAAACCTGTTGATGTTGGTGAATTTCTTACCTGTAAATATGGAGAACTCCCTGTCTGATCAGCTTTCTGATGCATCCGATTCGTCTCAAAGGTCACATTCAATTCCATCATTGTGTCCAGAGGGGGATGAGTCCCTAGGTGGTGATGCAGAAGTGTCTGGGAGCAAGGAAGATCGCCATAGTAGTGTTTCTATGGATGGCTCGGTGATGATGAGAGGCAAGGCATTATCCACATGTGACGATGCAGACATTGATTGTCAGAATGATTCACTATCAGTTCAGGAATCTGACTACAGAAATCGAACTGTAAGCTGGGTTTCAGAGCTGCCTGAAGGATGCTCCCATCAGGAGTATGATCAAACTCCAAGTGGAGTTCTGGAAGATCCTTTGACAACGGCCACTCCTGCTGCAACTGAGAGTCACTCATCCGAAATGTCAAGGGATACAAGAACATCTGTTTGTAGTGACGATGCAAGAGACAGTTCAGATCTACATGTAGCACATTCCGATAGTACAGTTCGGTCTGCCCAGCCGTACTCTCAGCCACCCACTAATGTAGCTGATGCTGTGAGTGTTCCAGCAAGTTCTAGATCTTTCACACAAATCAGGTCACGCTTTGGTCGAATCATTAGACCGGTTGACAGATTAATACAGGCTATGTCAGGTCAAACCGTGGTTCAGGACACTAAACACAATGTTCAGGCTGTTTGCCAGTCAGTTCTTAGGGCTTTCTCTACTTAAGAACGAGAAATTTGGTTTCATACACTGTTCAAAAGAGTTTCAAGGCTGTTTTATAGTTTACAAGCAATAGTTCAAATGTTAAGCACATACCTGATGGAATGGGGTGCCTTCAAATACTTGTGGGGTTTTACATCTTTTTGAGTTATGTATGGAAGGATATTGTAGAATGTATGTAGATGTTCTACTGTCAGTAGCTGGTCGGAGAGTTTAGCGCTACTCTCTCATCACTTCATCCTTAAGGGATAATTGGTTTTTGACTGTCCTTTGATGGGAAATCCTTTCTTATTGTGAAGTTAGATTGTTGAGACAATTTCTTTTTGTTTCTTTCCCTTGGTGATACTCCCATGGTCATGCATTTATTTTATGTAATTCAGTGGGCGTGAATGTAATGGGGTTAGAAAAGAGTATTCAATTTAAAAAGGTTTTGTGTTGTGTGAATTACATAAAACAATGTTTTTGGTTAAATTAAGTGTTTGAGGTCTCCCCTCTTGTGGCTATTAACGGTACTGCAGGCATCGTATTTTGTCCTCGCTCTCTTGCCGTACGGCAGCAGATTTGAGTATTGCTGCTGCTGGTATGTACGGTTTTTCGCGCTCTGACTTATAAAATTAATTACGATGATTAATGCGAGTCTTTTCGACACAATTACTTTTATGGTTGTATTTGAACATGTGTATAACTTATCTAACACTTTAACGGTTGTTCAGATTGTTATAAAAGTATAAAATTTCCTTGTGCATCATCTGAGGTGAAACGAGTTTATTTCTTGTGTTAACGATCTGACAATTGTTTCATGAGTTTAGTGAGTGTGCAATTTCTGTTTTCCTAGTGTTTTACGAGTGCCTGCAGTATCTGTTACATGTAAAACAGGGAGAACA
>JAWRVZ010000567.1:127145-142145 GCA_037043235.1 Rhodeus uyekii
GCGTGTAAACATTATCCTTCAGCTGGCTGAACTTCATGTGTTTCTGCTGAGCAGCCTTTATTATCCGGGATCATGAGTCTCCATCCACTCCTGTAAGCTGGGATATGTTTATATAACGGACAGAAGACAGTCACATGGATGCTTTGAGGAGTAAATTATGGGATGGTTTTTATTGTCATATAATGAAGCTGAAATGACTTGTACAGCCAGTTTGATTATCCTTCATTTTAATATGGCAACTAATTGTTTTACAGTGCAGTGACATCTTTATTATTATTATCATCTGGAAAGTTAGTTGTTGCATCAAGAGTAAAATCGTGAGCGTTGAGCACATCAGTGTTTGAGTGCAACGGATAATCCCAGATAATCCAGTGTAAGATCTGCTAATACAGGAAACATTCACACGGCTCTGTGTCGCTGCCGCATGTGACGTGTGTGTCTGCCGTGTGTGTTACGCAGGTCACGTGGACTTCACCATCGAGGTGGAGCGGGCGCTACGGGTGCTGGACGGGGCGGTGCTGGTGCTGTGTGCGGTCGGGGGGGTGCAGTGCCAGACCATGACTGTGAACCGGCAGATGAAGCGCTACACCGTTCCCTGCCTCACCTTCATCAACAAACTGGACCGCCTGGGAGCCAATCCTAACAGAGCTCTGCAGCAGCTCAGGTGACACACACACACACACACACACAATCCTAACAGAGCTCTGCAGCAGCTCAGGTGACACACACACACACACACACAATCCTAACAGAGCTCTGCAGCAGCTCAGGTGACACACACACACACACACACAATCCTAACAGAGCTCTGCAGCAGCTCAGGTGACACACACACACACACACACACAATCCTAACAGAGCTCTGCAGCAGCTCAGGTGACACACACACACACACACACAATCCTAACAGAGCTCTGCAGCAGCTCAGGTGACACACACACACACACACACACACACAATCCTAACAGAGCTCTGCAGCAGCTCAGGTGACACACACACACACACACACAATCCTAACAGAGCTCTGCAGCAGCTCAGGTGACACACACACACACACACACAATCCTAACAGAGCTCTGCAGCAGCTCAGGTGACACACACACACACACACACAATCCTAACAGAGCTCTGCAGCAGCTCAGGTGACACACACACACACACACACACAATCCTAACAGAGCTCTGCAGCAGCTCAGGTGACACACACACACACACACACACACAATCCTAACAGAGCTCTGCAGCAGCTCAGGTGACACACACACACACACACACAATCCTAACAGAGCTCTGCAGCAGCTCAGGTGACACACACACACACACACACACAATCCTAACAGAGCTCTGCAGCAGCTCAGGTGACACACACACACACACACACACACAATCCTAACAGAGCTCTGCAGCAGCTCAGGTGACACACACACACACACACACACACAATCCTAACAGAGCTCTGCAGCAGCTCAGGTGACACACACACACACACACACACACAATCCTAACAGAGCTCTGCAGCAGCTCAGGTGACACACACACACACACACACAATCCTAACAGAGCTCTGCAGCAGCTCAGGTGACACACACACACACACACACACAATCCTAACAGAGCTCTGCAGCAGCTCAGGTGACACACACACACACACACACACACAATCCTAACAGAGCTCTGCAGCAGCTCAGGTGACACACACACACACACACACACACACAATCCTAACAGAGCTCTGCAGCAGCTCAGGTGACACACACACACACACAATCCTAACAGAGCTCTGCAGCAGCTCAGGTGACACACACACACACACACACACAATCCTAACAGAGCTCTGCAGCAGCTCAGGTGACACACACACACACACACACAATCCTAACAGAGCTCTGCAGCAGCTCAGGTGACACACACACACACACACACAATCCTAACAGAGCTCTGCAGCAGCTCAGGTGACACACACACACACACACACACAATCCTAACAGAGCTCTGCAGCAGCTCAGGTGACACACACACACACACACACACACAATCCTAACAGAGCTCTGCAGCAGCTCAGGTGACACACACACACACACACACACACACAATCCTAACAGAGCTCTGCAGCAGCTCAGGTGACACACACACACACACACACACACAATCCTAACAGAGCTCTGCAGCAGCTCAGGTGACACACACACACACACACACAATCCTAACAGAGCTCTGCAGCAGCTCAGGTGACACACACACACACACACACAATCCTAACAGAGCTCTGCAGCAGCTCAGGTGACACACACACACACACACACACAATCCTAACAGAGCTCTGCAGCAGCTCAGGTGACACACACACACACACACAATCCTAACAGAGCTCTGCAGCAGCTCAGGTGACACACACACACAATCCTAACAGAGCTCTGCAGCAGCTCAGGTGACACACACACACACACACACACACAATCCTAACAGAGCTCTGCAGCAGCTCAGGTGACACACACACACACACACACACACACACACGTTCCCTGGCTGTGTGTGATGGTTGCTTTTAGGATATGTGGACTCATGCATATGCTAATGAGCTCCGCCTCCACTCACTGACAACCCAGAGAGTCACTCACTCAACTTTACTGTAGTAAACGCTGTACAATAGTATGACTCTCTACAATATCAGACATATAATCTTATTTAATAAGATTGGTTGAGCACATTATCAGACAGAATGCTAATGCTACACAGATAGTGCTAATGTTACGCAAACCATGCTCAATGACAGGTAGAGGCCGGTTTATTAGGCTGCTGTCACTTTAAGAGCTGAAGCTCATCCAATCATGAGCTGCATCAGCGTCTGAAGGGTCTGGTTGTGTGTTTGCTGTAAGGCTAGTGTTCCTCTGAACGCCTCCACCTCCCCAGCTCCACCTGCCACCATCAGACACAGCACTGATGAACGCCTGTGTGTGTGTGTGTGTGTGTGTGTGTCCATAATGTAGTCTGCTTCGACCAATGTAATGTTGTTGTTGTGCTGCAGGACTAAGCTGAATCATAACGCAGCGTTTGTGAACATCCCCATCGGGCTGGAAGGAAGCCTGCGCGGCATCGTTGATCTGATCGAGGAGCGCAGCATCTTCTTTGAAGGCCCTTTCGGGTAGAGCACGAGTTCTGTGCGTCTAAAGCTCGACGTGCTGCCGATCACATGGTTTCCCATCATCCGTGTGTCTGTTTCGTCCAGTCAGAGTATGCGCTTTGACGAGATCCCGCAGGAGCTGCGCGCCGAGGCGGCCGACCGCAGGCAGGAGCTGGTGGAGTGTGTGGCTAACGCCGACGAGACGCTCGGAGAGATGTTTCTGGAGGAGAAGCTCCCCACTGTCCACGATCTCAAGGTCTTCAAACACACACATGCTCCTGCTGCCTTATTCTGCTGTGGAAACAAGTACAGCAATGCCTTGAGATACGAGCGCTCCGACATACGAGCATTAGGAGATACGAGCAAACCTTTTGAGCGAATCTTTGCTTTGAGATATGAGTAAATATTTGAGATGCGAGTGAATATTTGAGATGCGAGTGAATATTTGAGATGCGAGTAAATATTTGAGATACGAGCAGCTTCCAGACGCTAGAGGTGTTCAGCACTCGCAGCAGCTCAAGCTCCTCATTTATGGGTAATTGCATATGATCTCCACTAGAGGCAGCTTGGTTTTACAGCGGGGGTTACCGGGGGCAACGAGTGATTCACCAGTATTAAGCTGGGAGCAGCACGAGTTATGAGTGTTCAATCATAATACATATGAGCTTCTGAGCACATTATTGTGTGTGTAGTTTATCCAATACACAACACGGGAGAAACACTACACGTCTGTATTGTTTATCTACGTAATTCCTCCTCCTCCATCCTCTTCCTCCTCCTCCTCCTCTGCACACGTCGTCATTAGCCGCTACTGTATCGTGTGTCTCGAAGTAAAAACTCATAATTAAAACCACATTTTATTTTATATCACAGGAATCCTTATATACTGTAATTTTGTGTGTCTCTATAGCAATTAAAACATGTTTTTTTCTATCGTTATTAGCACTAATAAGGGAGTTTTTAGAGCGCCGGAACAGGTTAATTTTTTTTCTGTTATTTATTATGGGGGGAAATGATTTGAGTTACGAGCAACTCGAGTTACGAGCTCGTCCTGGAATGGATTATGCTCGTATCTCAAGCTATTACTGTATGTGATATTATGTAGTGAAGGTTTCTGAAAGATGGATGTCCAGATCTGCTTTCAGCTGCTTCTGAAGCGCTGCTGCTGCTGGTGTGTGTGTGTGTGACGGACTGTGTGTGTGTGTGTGTGTGTGTGTGTGTGTGTGTGTGTGCGTGGTGCCTCAGGCTGCGGTGCGGCGGGCGACGATCAGGCGGGCGTTCACTCCTGTGCTGGTGGGCAGCGCTCTGAAGAACAAGGGTGTGCAGCCGCTGCTGGACGCGGTGCTGGAGTATCTGCCCAACCCCACTGAAGTGCAGAACTACGCCATCCTCAACCAGCAGTGAGTACTGACACGCATGAGCCTCCGCCGTGGCCGGGCTGGAGTCAGTGTGTGTGTGTGTGTTTCAGGGAGGAGGGAGAAGCCGCAAAGATCCGGATGGATCCCACGAGAGACGACGCTCAACCCTTCGTCGGCCTGGCCTTCAAGCTGGAGGTGAGTCGGTGCAGTCAGAGCTCCGCCGGTGGTGTGTGAGGCGTGTGTAACGGGGTGTGTGTGCAGGCGGGCCGCTTCGGGCAGCTGACGTACGTGCGCGTGTATCAGGGCTGTCTGAGGAAGACGGAGTACATCTACAACACCCGCACGGGCAAGAGGGTGAGGGTCCAGAGGCTCGTGCGGCTCCACGCAGACCAGATGGAGGTGAGGCGCGCACTTCTCCAGCCAAGGCTTTCTGGAGTCTGGACTCGCTCTGAATCGCGCGTGTGTGTGTGTGTTCAGGATGTGGAGATGGTGTACGCTGGCGACATCTGTGCCCTGTTTGGCATCGACTGTGCCAGTGGAGATACATTCACTGCCCGCTCTAATGCCAACCTCTCCATGGTATGTGACGCCTCACTAGAGTAACGACCCTGACCTGCTGACCTTCTCTTACAGGGAAGATACGGATAAACAAGTGTATTTTCTTTAAATAAATAATTGATTTAATTTTTACGTTTTCTTTAATGTGAGAGCCAGTTTTGTGTGATGCTCATAAGTGTGTGAGACGCATGTGTTTGTGACGCTGTCTGCAGGAGTCCATCCACGTCCCTGAGCCGGTGATCTCCATGGCCATCCAGCCCTCCAACAAGGTACCGAGCCTCTGCTCTCTCTCTCTCTCGCCCTCCAGCAGTGACTGACCCTCTTCTGTCCGCAGAACGACTCCGACAAGTTCTCCAAGGGCATCAACCGCTTCACCAGAGAAGACCCCACCTTCAGAGTCCAGTTCGACCCGGAGAGCAAAGAGACCGTCATCTCCGGCATGGGAGAGCTGCATCTGGAGATCTACTCGCAGGTACCGCCGGCTCAGCGCCGCACACGCGTGTGCCCCGGCTGTGTGGAGGCTCATGTGTGCGTGTGTGTGTGTGTTACAGAGGATGGAGCGGGAGTACGGCTGTCCGTGTGTGATGGGGAAACCGAAGGTGGCTTTCAGAGAGAGCGTGACCAGCGCTGTGCCGTAAGTCCTGCGATCACACGCATATCTGTGACGCCTTCAGTTCACGGAGATCTGAGATCAATCCAGTCCATCAGCAGTGCATGTAACAATGACAGAAACTTAAACTAGTGTAACCAAAATCATGTAAATCATTTTTAATAATCCTTTTCATTTCAGTTCTGCTTGAAGTACTAAACTAAAGCTAATAAAAATAACATGCAAAAATATATAATAGCAAAATTAATATGTATTTGTATTATTGTTAAGTAAACAACAGTTAAAATTAACTAAGAAAATATCAAATCTAATTCAAAATATGAACAAAAGCTGTAATAGTGTATCATTAGCTGTAGTGGAAACACAGATGAAAACAACACTGATCCTACACCAGCAGTGACATCAGAATCATGGGGTTTCTCTGAATAATGAAGTGCAGCCAGCTGGATTTGTGTCTGTTTATTAGTGTTGATGCGTGATCAGACAGCACACGTGTGTGTGTGTGTGTGTGTGTGAGAGAGCTCAGTGTGCCGTGGGTGGTTTGGTGGCATGAGGGCATTTGGGCTGCCACTCTGTCTCCAGCACTCTGACGCCCCTGTCAGGAGACCAGGAGGACAGCAGCTTCCAGTGAATGATCTCCTGCAGAACACACGTTCATGCTGTTACACACACTTCTGCTTTCATGTCTCCCATACAGCTGTGCTGCATCATTACCTGCGAGACGATGTCATGAAGAAGAACGTGATACTTCAGCATCAGCTGCTTCTCTCTCGTCTCCTAAGAGAGATGACCTCATTCTTTAGCTTCTGATTAATGCAGCTCATAACCATCATTCACAACACTTTCAAGTTCGGACACATCACCTGCATGTTTATCATAAGCCTATTTATGTTAAACCTCAGATGCAATTTTTTTTTTCAGAATTGATAAAAAAATAATATATATATATGCTGTGCATGACGGAAGTGAGCAGTGGTGTGAGGTGCTTGACGGAAGTGAGTCGTCGTGTGAGGTGCATGACGGAAGTGAGACGTCGTGTGAGGTGCTTGACGGAAGTGAGACGTCGTGTGAGGTGCGTGACGGAAGTGAGACGTATGAGGTGCGTGACGGAAGTGAGCCGTCGTGTGAGGTGCGTGACGGAAGTGAGCCGTCGTGTGAGGTGCGTGACGGAAGTGAGACGTCGTGTGAGGTGCGTGACGGAAGTGAGACGTCGTGTGAGGTGCGTGACGGAAGTGAGACGTCGTGTGAGGTGCGTGACGGAAGTGAGCCGTCGTGTGAGGTGCATGACGGAAGTGAGACGTCGTGTGAGGTGCGTGACGGAAGTGAGACGTATGAGGTGCGTGACGGAAGTGAGACGTCGTGTGAGGTGCGTGACGGAAGTGAGACGTCGTGTGAGGTGCGTGACGGAAGTGAGACGTATGAGGTGCTTGACGGAAGTGAGACGTCGTGTGAGGTGCGTGACGGAAGTGAGACGTATGAGGTGCGTGACGGAAGTGAGACGTCGTGTGAGGTGCGTGACGGAAGTGAGACGTCGTGTGAGGTGCGTGACGGAAGTGAGACGTCGTGTGAGGTGCGTGACGGAAGTGAGACGTCGTGTGAGGTGCGTGACGGAAGTGAGACGTCGTGTGAGGTGCGTGACGGAAGTGAGCCGTCGTATGAGGTGCATGACGGAAGTGAGACGTCGTGTGAGGTGCGTGACGGAAGTGAGACGTATGAGGTGCTTGACGGAAGTGAGACGTCGTGTGAGGTGCGTGACGGAAGTGAGACGTATGAGGTGCGTGACGGAAGTGAGCCGTCGTGTGAGGTGCGTGACGGAAGTGAGCCGTCGTGTGAGGTGCGTGACGGAAGTGAGACGTCGTGTGAGGTGCATGACGGAAGTGAGCCGTCGTGTGAGGTGCATGACGGAAGTGAGCCGTATGAGGTGCGTGACGGAAGTGAGCCGTCGTGTGAGGTGCGTGACGGAAGTGAGACGTCGTGTGAGGTGCGTGACGGAAGTGAGCCGTCGTTTGAGGTGCGTGACGGAAGTGAGACGTCGTGTGAGGTGCTTGACGGAAGTGAGACGTCGTGTGAGGTGCTTGATGGAAGTGAGCCGTCGTTTGATGTGCTTGACGGAAGTGAGCCGTCGTGTGAGGTGCGTGACGGAAGTGAGACGTCGTGTGAGGTGCGTGACGGAAGTGAGACGTCGTGTGAGGTGCTTGACGGAAGTGAGCCGTCGTGTGAGGTGCTTGACGGAAGTGAGCCGTCGTGTGAGGTGCGTGACGGAAGTGAGCCGTCGTGTGAGGTGCTTGACGGAAGTGAGCCGTCGTGTGAGGTGCGTGACGGAAGTGAGACGTATGAGGTGCTTGACGGAAGTGAGCCGTCGTGTGAGGTGCTTGACGGAAGTGAGACGTCGTGTGAGGTGCTTGACGGAAGTGAGACGTCGTGTGAGGTGCGTGACGGAAGTGAGACGTCGTGTGAGGTGCGTGACGGAAGTGAGACGTCGTGTGAGGTGCGTGACGGAAGTGAGACGTCGTGTGAGGTGCGTGACGGAAGTGAGACGTCGTGTGAGGTGCGTGACGGAAGTGAGACGTATGAGGTGCTTGACGGAAGTGAGACGTCGTGTGAGGTGCGTGACGGAAGTGAGACGTATGAGGTGCTTGACGGAAGTGAGCCATCGTTTGATGTGCTTGACGGAAGTGAGACGTCGTGAAATATATGCAACATCCAAACCGTTTGAAGAAACATTAGTGTTACTGATCTCCATAAGATGAGCTCTAGTTGTGCGTGACGGGACAGCCGTGCACATCGGTGTGTGTTGAGCTGCAGAGGCTAACCTGTTGGGTGATGTTGGCCACTTGTGCCATGTTGTACTCCGTGTTCTCACTGGACTCTCTCAGCATGATGAAGGACGCCGCCACACGAGCCAGATGCCAGAACGGCGTCATCTCCTGGCTGATGTTACCATGGCTGTCTGCACACACAGAGTGACTCACGGTTAGCGTGTGTGTGGTGTAGTGTGGTGTGTTGTGTAGTGTTGTCGCTCACACCTGGTATGTCGTGTGCAGAGACGACGGCGCTGTCGGGGGAGATGTGTTTCTGGAGGAAAGCCTCCTCCTCCGGTGAGCTGCTGATCTGCTGCAGATCCTCACAGCGCAGCTGGACGTCAGGAGGAGTGTGAGGCTCCGTCCTGGGGAACAACACGTCTGCTGAGCACCGCAGCGCTGGTCCCTGACACACACACACACACACACTCACGTTACAGCAGACGCCTTCTGCTCATCTAAACCTGCTGCTATGCATTTGGCAGACAGACGCTTTTCAGTTGTGTTTTGGTCACAAGTGGACAACGCTAAACACAGCTATAAAACACTTCCAGAGCTAGTTGAACACATCTGACCGGATGGCTTTTGTAGTGGAAGGCCATATCTGACCAACCAGAGCAAAGCAGCTCTCGGAAACCAGCAGTTTAGAGAGACTGAATCGCTGAATGAATGCTTTGAGTTTTTAGGAAATAAGGTGATGTTGCATTTTATATTATGCATATTTTATGCTTGATGGTCCAGGAGTGAGAATAATATCAGCTCACGGTGAAAATGCTTACATCATTTACTGCCATCGTTTGAGCAATGCAAAGGACAAAGATGGCACATTTAGGAAATGCATCTGTAAATATGCTTCATTCAATCTCCATACGCTTTGAACATCTTAATTAACAGTAGTTGAACAAAGGCTTATGAGTCG
The DNA here is from genome assembly GCA_037043235.1 of Rhodeus uyekii. NCBI lineage: Eukaryota > Metazoa > Chordata > Actinopteri > Cypriniformes > Acheilognathidae > Rhodeus > Rhodeus uyekii. The sequence goes on from JAWRVZ010000567.1 coordinate 136,513, forward strand.
CACCAAAATCAAATCCTGGTCTAAAACAGTAGTTGATCATCGTTTTCAGAGCAAGTGTTGAAGCTGTAACACACACTCTTGGAGTATCAGACACCTGGAGCTCTGGTTATGCTGCGCATTCAGCTGGTGTTTTACAGCACGTGTGTAATGGATCTGAACAGAAGTGAAACGTACCGAGCCGGCGTAGTCCGTCACCGAGAAATCCAGGCTGTACTTCCTCCCTCCTGTTCCCACGTCCTGTCAACACAAGGGTGAGCAGTCCTTGAGCAAACACTGACACACACACACCTGTTCAAACCTGTGTCCCGGTGACCTCACCTCCGCCGTGGCCTTGTGAACCTGCTGCAGTGCAAACACTCTGAAGGGCGAGCCGTGATGGAGGTTCAGGTAATGCAGGGCCACCTGAGCCGCCCGCCGCGCCGGGAAGTGTGTGGGCACCAGCTCTCCTGTGGCCATGTCCACCGACGCTGGAGTCTGAGAGAGAACACACGCACACACACACACACACCTCAGTCTCGCAGCTCTGCACTTTGAGCCTCTGCCAGTTGTGTAACAAGCCGTGTGATCAGTGTCACAACGAGGAGGAGATGAAGAAACCTTTCCTTGTGAAGACAGAAGCAGAATCTGCTGGTGAGGGTTTATGAGTGGAGATGGGAGTGCTGCACTTCCTGTTGTGCAGAAGCCCCGCCCTCTTTTAAAGAGACAGTGCTCTTAGAAACTCTTATACAGTTTGTGTTGAAGAACACGTGATGATAAACATCTGTAGTGGCTTTTTCCTCTATTGCAACCAAACCGTTTAGCCAAGAACATTCATAATATTCATTGCAAATGATGTTTTTCTCTAACCCTCATGTACATGTAGAGGTGTGTGTGTGTGTTTGTGTGAATGAATTGTTTTATATCAGTATAGCAGTAGAGAACGCAACAGTACAAAAACATCGGTTTATATACAGCACTGAAACTATTTAAAGTATTTCTCCATTTACACTCCTGCATTTATCAGCTGCTTTTATCATTGCATTTAAGAAACACATTGACATTCTAATCAGTTCTTCTTTCCCTGGGAATCAAACCCATGACCTTGATGTTGCAAGCGCTGCTCTCTACTGTTAGACACACAGGAAACCTTTGTTTATCTGTATCTACACAGATATTGTGCAAAATGTTACTCAGAAATGTTAGTTGTATTGTTTGTTTGTGCGTCTCTCATGGGGTGTTTGCTGCGTGTTGCAGGTTTGACTTCACCCATAAGAAGCAGTCTGGAGGCTCGGGGCAGTACGGGAAAGTGGTTGGTGTCCTGGAGCCGCTGGACCCCGAGAACAACACCAAACTGGAGTTCAGTGACGAGACGGTCGGGACGAACATCCCCAAGCAGTTTGTGCCGGCGGTGGAGAGGGTGAGCCATGCGCGAGTCCCTGAGCGTCATCACATTGAGTTTACACCGCTGAGAAGGCCATGACATGAGCGCACACATCTATACGAGTAAAGGCGCTAAAACAGGAAAACAGATCTGCAGAGGGGCAGTGATTCCCAAAAACACGTGGTTTCTAGAGCAGCATGAACGATCAGAAATGCAGAAGTGATGCTCTATTGCTGTGAGCACACAGAGAAAAGACAGTTATTTGCACAAGTAGATTACATACAAAGTCAAAGACGCAGTTGCCACAAACGTGCAATGTTCGCCTCAATCACGTCTTCCATCTCGAGTCCTGCCTGACAAAGTGAAGGAAACCAAGAGATCTTCAGCAGCTAAACATCATGCCAAGATCCAAAGTCATTAGGAACAAATGAGAAAGAGTAATTGAGATCTATCAGTCTGGAAAAGGTTCTAAAGCGTTTCTAAAGCTGTGGTACTCCAGCGAATCACAGTGAGCCATTATCCACAGATGGAGAAAACATGGAGCAGTGGTGAAGCTTCCCAGGAGTGACCGGCCAGAATTACTCCAAGTGCAGTTACGACTCATTCAAGAGTCACAAACACCCACAGCATCATCCAGAGACCTGCAGGCCTGTCTTCCTCAGTGACGCTCAGAGGTCATGACTCAGAGACGGGGGGAACAAGGCCTGCATGGCAGAGATTAGAGACCAAAACCACTGCCGAACAAAAACAACATTAACGGGTCATCTCATTTTTACCAGAAGATATCTTAAAGTACTTCCCAGTGCAAACACGTCAAAGCAGGCACTTCCGTCTTTAGTTGGAGGAACTATGAAAAGCCCTGCCGATGACAGTGATGGTGTTTCAGGTGTAATATCTTCAGTGCTGAAGCGTTGATGAGTGTGTGTTGTATCTTCAGTGCTGAAGCGTTGATGAGTGTGTGTTGTATCTTCAGTGCTGAAGCGTTGATGAGTGTGTGTTGTGTCTTCAGTGCTGAAGCGTTGATGAGTGTGTGTTGTATCTTCAGTGCTGAAGCGTTGATGAGTGTGTGCTGTGTCCTCAGGGCTTCAGGGAAGCGTGTGAGAAGGGTCCTCTGACGGGACACAAGATCTCAGGCGTGCGGTTCGTGTTGGAAGACGGAGCGCATCACATGGTGGACTCCAACGAGATCTCCTTCATCCGGGCCGGAGAGGGTGCAGTCAAGCAGGGTAAGGGTCGGGTCTCGCTCGCTCCCGCTGGTGCCGGCCGCTGCTGGTCTGACGTGAATGCCTGTGTCCGCAGCGCTGGAAAAGGCCAGTGTGGTGATCCTGGAGCCGGTGATGTCCGTGGAGGTCGTCGCTCCCACTGAGTTCCAGGGGGCCGTGATTGCAGGCGTGAACCGGCGGCACGGCGTGATCACGGGACAGGACGGCGCCGAGGGCTACTTCACGCTCTACGCGGATGTGAGTAAAAATTCTGCGTTTTTTACCTGTAATTCATGTAAAGTTCTTTATCGGGATTAATATCTGTTATTGTGTGTGTGACTGAAGCCGTTGTGATGTGTTGCAGGTCCCGCTGAATGACATGTTTGGATACTCCACAGAGCTGCGCTCCTGCACAGAGGTACGGCTCGCTCTTGACACCTGCACCGCGTGCTCCTGGTCCTGCTCTGACTGTGTGTGTGTGTGTGTGTGTGTGTGTGTGTGCGCGCTCAGGGCAAAGGCGAGTACACCATGGACTACAGCCGGTACCAGCCGTGCCTGCCCTCGGTCCAGGAGGATCTGATCAGCAGACACCTGGAGGCCACGGGACAGCTGCCCGCCAAGAAGAGCCGAGGGAAGAACTGAGCTCTCGCAGGGATGAGACGCTCCGGACGCGTCGCTCACACACTGTAAATGTCTTTGTACAGCAAATGTTTGCAAAAGTTGTAATTCATATAAAATGCTGATCTGAGTCTGTGTCTGAGTGTTTGAGTCTCACGCCTGGATGTGTTCATGCACGAGTAAACCGTAACGTGCCATATTCACCACACATTAACTGCTGTTAACACTTCTCTTGATGTCAGACTCTGTTGGTAAATCCCAGCACTGCTGACGGAGAAACGCAGAACCCGTCCCAGAAGCATTTGGGCCAGATCTTCGCTCCTCCAGCATGTTTATCTTGAGGGCTGATGTCCTGCATCTGCTCCAGCTGGTGTTAGATGTGTGAGGAGCGTCATCGCTCAGAACAGATCCCCCCTCACGGGTCACAACGACCCCGCGCCCTACAGCTACACTACTGGGGGATTCCCAGAAAGCTTATTTAATTAAAACAATATCTGTTTTGAATGCATATTTCTGGAGATTATCTTTGGTAATTTTATATACCTTTTAAGTGACTAGATTTTATCAGCAAGTAATGAATAATTTAAACCTATTCTTAAATTTATTTAAACTTAAATCCAGAACAATTCAATGTTTCCGTTGCATAAGCGTTCAGTCTGAGCTCAGGCGGTGAGTGTGAATGTGAGTGTGTGTGTGTGTGTGTGTGTGTGTGTGTGTGTCTGTGCGTCGTCCTCCTGTGGGAGTACAGCAGGATGTTTCAGGACTCGCCGCTAGATGGCCTGATCACTCTACATTAACTATATTCAGATTTAATGAGTCAATATGCACTCGGAGATCTGCTCATTACAACTAAAAACTCATTTTATCAGTTTGACTGTTCTTCTACATGCACTGAAGTGCCAGATATTGTAATAATTCAAGTTAGTAAAGTGTAAAAAACAAAATGCGTAAGACCTTGGAGAACTGGGATTTGAAAAAGTTCATTTTTAATAAAACAAAATTCTATTTTCACTGATTTTAGTTGAAAATGTGTGTGTTTGTTCTGGATTGTGGCAGAGCTGTTATATTCTGATATTCCTTGCGTTCACTCCTATGGGGGTCATACTGACCCGCGAGAGAAGGATTTATGTTTATTTCAACCACATAAATGCCTACTTTTTTTTGGTGCGAGTCTTTTACTATAGATCATAGTTATTACAAACACAGACATACCTTTTCTCTTTCATGGTCAATCTTTCTGTTTTAAAATCTGCATATTCACCATCAAACAAACACTATAATCCTTCACAATAGTCATAAAAAGGAAGACAACAAGGCACGTCCAAATCCAGTGATGTCACTTCCTGTCTACAGAGCTCCCTTCCTCTGATCAGACACTCGTTCACTGCCTATGATATCCCACAATCCTGTGCGGCTAACAGACCTCAGGTGCCGGAGCGCTCGGCTGGCGGTCCGCTCTTCCTCTGGAGCCGGCGAGTGACCCTGAGGACGGTCAGGAGGAAAGCAGAAGTGAGTCTTACCGCAGCTCTCTCTGCTGGGTCCGTGGGCCCCCAAGGGACGGCCGGAGCCGCGGAGAACAGCAGCCACAGCACGCAGAACACGTCCATGATCCTCCGCTCCGGATCCCTGCTGAAGCAGTGCTTATGAAGCTCAGGGCCGGTTGCACAACACCCGTGCGAGCTGACGCTTTCCAGATGAGCTTCCTCAATAACAAACACAACCTCCAGCCAAAAACAGGCGTTTCGCTCGGCAGCTCATTATTTATGGCTCACTGAAAGACTTCCTTCTACGGACCCCTGAGTGCTGCAAGAGAAGCTGTTTATGGGAGCAGAGCCACAGAAATCTGCTCTGCTAGTCCTCCATCACTCTCCATCTCACACACACACACACACACGATAAAAGTCTCAGAATCCACCAGCCCTGATGCTTGTGCTGCTGTTTTCCCGCCAAAATGATGTCACTTCCTGCTAGATGCTGGGCTTTGTTAGGAAGTCAGAGAAACGTTTTCCAGACGAATGAGAGGTCAGAAAGTGATAGCCTATTGAGGACAGACTGTTTACTCCCAAGATTATGTTTCAGCAGATGTGATTCATATCATCCGCCTGACATGCTAGCAGTTAGGAAGAAGATAATCATTTCACGCCCAGTTAAATGAACACAACAGGGTGGACATGTAGTGTTTTACCCTATAGAGTCTGCTTAAACAAGAGAGAGAGAGAGAGGTTTACTTCTTTGTTCTTGAAGTTGCTTTCCCTCCAAGGAAATGATGTCACTTCTTCTTCTAGGGTTTATTGGCGGCTGGCAAACACTCCTTTACCGCCACCAACTGGTTAAACACAACTACAAAAAACGATGTCCTCTCGCTTAAATCAGTCCGTCATAGATGTTGCAAAGGTAGATTATAAAACATATCGTCTGACTCTTTTCACAGAAAATCAAAGCTTATCTTCATC